>JAQBSW010003346.1:0-84817 GCA_029291075.1 Eudiplozoon nipponicum | reverse complement strand
ATTAAATCCTCATATAAAAATAAATCAATTTTATTTTTGGACATTTGATGTTATCGCTGGTTTCGTAAAACAATTTGTAATTTTTGAAAAATATTGTAAATTTTTTTTGGAAGTTCTTTTGTTCATATTGTCGAAGATTTGGACTTGTCTTTTTGAAGGAAAATGATAGAGTTTTGATCTGAGTTGCTGAATTGCACAAGCGGGACACTGTGTGGTTCCATCTCCGACTTTTTATCAATAAAAGCGTTGTAATCTTCTTGTCGATTGTTCTTTTTAATTATCAGCGAAAAGAACCACAAATTTGCTTTGGGTATTTAAAGTGTATATTTGTTTTAAGGTCTCATTCATTCCGGTTCAATAATCTGTGGATATCGGCGTATCCTGGTAAGGTTACTTATTTAATATAATATATCAATTGCAAGTAATTTAATAATACTATGTCTGGTTTATTAAATACTGAGGATACAGAGCAGTTGGCTAGTGGACTTAAGGATTGTAGCTTAAGAGATAGTTCAGAGGAACTTAAGTGTTCCAAGATAGATGATCATTCCGCATATATGGATTTTCCGGGCCTGGCATCCAAGAGACCCCTTTATGGTAGTGACCTAAGGGCCTCTACAATGGTTTTCTCTTCCATATCTATTAAGTTCATTCCTACAATATGTTGAGCTCAATTATCAATGTCCTAAAACATTAAGATTAGCCTCCATGTTAATCACACTTAAATATATATTTGATTAATCTAGTAATAGACGAAGGACGGTACTTCTTACGCAACACTACACCTGAGTCAATAACCTGGAAAGAGATTAGACGCGAAAAACAGAATTATTAAATTACCTGTTCCTGAACGTTCCCAATATGCACAAATCAAAACACAAATTAGTTGCAGGCTTATATTGTGAAGATCAAGATTTGTAAAACCGAACTGAGAAATAAAATGTCAAATGCAGCTTGCTAGAGAAAATCACGCCAGAACAGTTACAGAATACAGAAACTCGAATTACGCACAATTCAAAAGTATATATACTGCAAAGTATTTAAACAAAGAATGTTCTATAAATTAAACGAATATTTTCTTTTTAATAATATTCGTTTCAATCAGCCACGGTGGTTTAAATTTATCAATAATTGTTACTTTAATTTTGTCGGAGGAAATATTTTCCTCTACATCTCCATCATATTTACAAGTTTCAGACATTATAAGAGTTCCAAGTAAAGTAGAAACCCGTCTACATGATGAATTGCCTTTTAGTGTGGCAGGGTGGCTCAATGAGTAGAGCACTAGCTTCCGAAGCAGACGTCGTAAAGACCATCCCCTCCTCAACGTGGTACGACGGTGTCAACCATGTCTCGATGGCCGATCGTACATGGGCTAACGGGGCTATGGCGGTGGTGTCACCAGGGCGTGGTGGATTTCCGACCGGCAATCGGATCTCCTATAAAATACCACATGAGCCCGACGACGGCACCATGACGCGGCGTGTGTTCCCCGCCACAAAAGGGGACAACAGCCACAGGATTACATGGACTCCTGGACAGTACCCCGTACTTCCGAATGGCGAATGAGCTCTCAACAGCCACCGGCAACCATGCAACTTACTGCTGCCTTGCAGACTGCGCTTGGATGTGCAAAGGCTAGAGGTGCGTCCTCGATCAAAAAGCCGAGTGGTGAGGGGACACCACTTGTACCAAATTCCCAAGAAACTCCATGAAATGGAGCCGGCTTATCCTCCAAAAGGAGTCAGCCGCAGTAAAGTAAGTGCACAAGTTTGAGCCCTGTCTGCAGCAAATTCTGGGCAGTACGTGAAGAGTTCCCAATAAAAATGAAACAGATCTACTGGATGAATTACCTTTTATACACTATATATTTATTAATTTATACTGACAAATGTTTGTTTATAATGAGTCAGTTGTTTATATCAAGATCGCAATCTTGATTAAAAGTTAAAATGAGATTTTCATAAGCGCAGTGATAGAAGTAATTTGAAGTGGTTATTGGACGTTTTTTGATTATTCGTTGTTCTTCAATATACTAGTTTATCATCTTTGCAAAGTCTGACAAAGCGCGACAGCCGATATAGTGGCTTTCTATCATTTTGAACTGAGTTGAGGATTTTTGTTCTTTGCTTTCGTTTAAGACTGCCTAGATTTCTCGTCTAATCTCTCTACTTTGAAACTTACTCCAGTTGGAATTTATTTCGTGTTTTAAGTATTTAATTCTCTATCGATCTCTGATTTATTCTATGCCTTAATTATTTTAGCTTTTCTTTTAAAATATCTTAGAATTTGTAGCACATTACATTTTCATTAACCAGATGCTGCATTCACTATCTACTGCCACAATGGCAACCCAAGAAGTTACTGTCCAGTTTTGCTACACACCAACATTTATCACGGGTTTTTGGGGCTCAATCTGGGAACCTTTCTATATCTAATTTGCAGCCACAGTTGTTGCGTCAGATCGATAACATTTATCAGTGGGGTTTCTAGAGAGGTTGCTTTGTGCATCCACTGTAAACGCAATCTACCTTTTGGTCCTCTCTCGACTTTCGAAATATGGGCTGGCCTCGGATATGATCGAGGAACTGGGAGATAAATTTCATCACTAAAAAGCCTAACATGTGCTTTCTAGTCTAAACAGTGCAATACATTTTGATGACTGTTTCATCATCAACGGATATTCGTTTTTTCAAAGCCATAGTTGTTTGCCGAGGGGCTGGACTGGCTATATGCATCTGGTCTTCTATTATGCCTATGCGCCTGATTACCTGAAACTCATTGTGACTGGAATTCTTTGCATTTTAGTTAATGATTCTGGACCAAAGCCTATGTCTGCGTTGCCGTTCTGCCTCCGAATATATCTCAATTATTGATGCTACTCGTGGGGCCCCACTTTTGTCCACAAATTTTTCTCAGCCCGTCTGACTAATACATCGTTGTTGGAGACCTTAACCTTCCTCTTTATAACTGGTACAACTTAGCATCAGAAAGTCATCCGTTGCTTCTGCTCTTCGCCGACAACTTCCCGAATCAATTTGTGCATTTTACTACCCGAGGAAACAACCAACTCGACTGTGTCCTCTCAAACAAAGAAGTTACCGACGTACAAATTCGGGAAATCGTCCCTAATCTAGACCATTGCCAGGGATTCTGTCCTATCACCCACTTATCTTTTACTAAATACTTGTCGCAACATTGGTTTACGAAGGCGTTTAAACTGCATTTTAATAATTCTTCATGCGAGAACACTGAATAGAAGTGCAATTTGTTCCTTATGTACCCGTAACACTTTTTTCAATGATATCTCTTCTCCTAGCCTATCCACATGTTTCGGGACGTTAAGTTTCTTTTCTCTTTGTCTCCACATCTACTGAGGTTTATCATGAAATGATTGTTCGTACGTTTAGTTTTGCTTATAAAAGAAGGATATAACGTTGTAGTAGGTTCTTGTTGCATAATGCTGTGTAATTTTGTAACTGTTACATTTTTATGCAAGAAATTAAACTTCGAGTAAAGAATTTTAGATTAAAGTGCAACAATCAGCGAAAGAAAATTTACAGTAAATTGTTTGTTCTTGAATTTTTAAGTATTGCCTTTATTAGGAATATTTCAGCTTTTTTGTCTAGCCGAATGACTTCTGGAGCTAATATATTATGGCCTTTAGTGTAGAATAGATAATGCTTGCATATTGACCCGGTTGTGGGAATTCAAAATCTGGATAATGTCTTCAGTATTTTCGATGAGATTTATGCCTCACTTTTACTTTTTATTACATCGGAAAATTAACATTAGCGAAAAACTTATTTGTAACATTAAATAAATAACTTTATTATTTAGTAAACACTACTTAAAATAGGCTTTTCATTATTGCGTATGTTTATTATTGCCAGGCTAAATAAATTTTCCTGTTGTGTATGCAGTTTCACATGCATCTATTGGCTGGTTACGTGTGTCGTTTGTCGATCGTGTGTTTAATGCGTTCAGTTTATGGAACATAAAACTGTTTATGAATACATTGCGGAGGTGAAATATCAATTTTGGAATCGCTCATACTAGTTTCTAGGGAGATTTAATTTAAACAAATCTTAATTTTATAAAAGCCAAGTTTTTTTTAATATACTTGTGTTATTCTTAGGCGCATATGATGAGGGATTTTGCTTCAGTTGGGTAATTTTTTATGTGCTAATTAACTATCATTGGAATCTTTCCAGTTTGTAGGAAAGTTCATTTTTTGTGGGATTTGAAATAATTATTGCATTTTTTGAGGACAGGTATTAAATATAAAAGCTGTGATCTGTTTTTTGTTCGAAATCTTTTTCAAATTACTCCTTTTGTAATTGTTTATTTGTCTTTAAGGGTCACCTTCCTGATACCTTCGCGAGATTGTGAAACAACTTGTTACAGTGTTGCAAAAGAAGTAGTTCTTTGCTCACATAGTAAGGTTTCATTTTTTCCATTGGTTAACCCTAAGCCTTCTGTGTATACTGAAGATAATATGTTAATTATGTATTCGCTGTAGTATTGAGCAACTTGATTCTTTATATGTAATTAATATTCAGTCAACACATCTAAGTTGTATTAAGTAATTTGAAATGTATCATCGTCACTGATGGGAAAACAAGTCTTTGATGTCTGATGCTTTATTACAATGAAATCGAGCCAAGTAAAATAAACTAATGATAATAATTTTTAGTAAGAAAATGTCCCAAAAATAATCATTTAAATCAAGGAAACAATTTTTAATAGAGACTGATTTAAGTATGTACAGTTTTATTATGCATTAGTGAAACTTGGCCTTATATAGATAAAGATTTTAGACGCTTACATGCATTCGACCGCCGTTGTTTGAGGAGCATAGTGCTTATAAACTACCATCAGCAAATAAGTAAAGTTGACATCCTTAGACCGATCCTTGAGTCGGCCAAAAGTACTCCCTGTTGGACAAACAAATAAGGCTCCATCAGCTACGTTTGTAACGTCAATTTTTATACATATCGTCAATTTGATTGTCCAGTACAGCATTATTTTTAACCAGCGACAATTTGGCGTAAGTGAAAAGGTGAACAGATTTTGACTTGACAGAAAAAGCTAAATGAAATTACAGCTGAATTGTGTAGTATAGGACCCAATCACCTGTCTGGATGGGGCCCAAGTGTGAATTATATTTCTTGGTTGGAAACCCTGTTCGATATGGCAACGTTTCGATCTCAGTGGCGATTTTGTTGCAGATCTTTAGCAGAATAATCTTCTTAACATTCGTTTCCTTGTTGGACAGAGTTAACTGCGAGGTTTGATCGGACTTATGAGGTTATTAAGTTGAAACCGCTCGGAGTCTTTATTTCCAATATCATCTTGTCCTCAAGTTAAATCGTCCTTGATGATATTTAGGGGTTTGAAGTGCTTCATTTCTGTGTAAATATGATATTTATACTGTGGTGTGTGTTTTAGAAGAAAGCCTAATGAAGATAGATTATTTTGAGTTTTCTTTTACCTTGGATGTTTTGTCAATTATGTCTGTCGAGCACTATCTGCGCGGGGAATCAGACTTTGATTGACCAGTGAGCTAAACTTCTTTCAGCAGCCAAAACTTGTCCTCGGCGTTTGTTACGCTCGTTTTAAAATTCTGTTGAAAGATTTGACACAAGTCTGGTACACTCGCTCTTATTCCGTCACGTCCCGTTTAACACTGTGTTAATTGCGCATTGAAACAAAATTTGAAGTTTCAAATAATAAAGTGGCTTCATCCCAAAAGTACTGACAGTGCTCATGTTATAGTTTTCTGTCAGTCATCAGACCGCGAATTCCTATGACTATTAGCCATATTAGCATAAGTTGTGTACACTTCTTAGAAGCGTTAAATTGTGCTAATTTTGAATCTTGTGGGCTCAAGTCCGGCATACTTTACTGAAAATATTGTCAAAATTTAAAAAATATTGCTTCATTGGATATACTAGGCTGGACAGTGTTGTCCACTGTCAACATAATGAGATGACTTTTGACAATATATAGGCCTGCAAAGTGCGTTTCAATTATGAGACATGTCTCTAGACGTGCATACATCTATTAGAGAAAATTCAGCACTTGCATTGATTCTCCTACTTGCCATTATAATACATTATCGGTAATGAAGATATATATATATATATATATATATATATATATATATATATATATATATATATATATTAGTCCCTTATTATAATTTAGCGCAAGGTTTACTTTTAATACTTAGTGTTCCACATTTCTTTCATCAGCGATTCCTTAGAAGTTCGAATGATGAGTGCAAATACATTCGAGTGTTTAGCTGTAGAATAATTGAAAAAGGGGCGTCATAAAAACGAGTCACGGCATAGCAGAATTAACCAAGGTCTCTTCAAAGTGGCCATTTAGATCCAAAAGATGCAGTTGAGAGTCCGCTGTGTGCATGGTTGCCGGGATTATGCTCTGGTTCTTAACAGTTGTGCATTTTATTTCAACCGTTATGTGTTATTAGTAGAAACGATTGAGAAATCCTATTGTTTTATTTTGTAAAGCGATTTCCTGTATCCATTTTAGACCAGTCATATGCACTTTCCTGCGATTGATAGTTGATTTTTTAGTCATATATTTGGCATGAAGATGATTATAATATGTTTGTTTGGCTATAATCACCACCAAGCCAAAAATTGTATAGGTGTTTAAATACTAATAAAATACACATATAAGGAGTTTGCAAGGTGAATGATATAATAACAAGCATTAAATTCAACAGTTAATAAATCATTAAGTCAAAATGACAACACGTCAAAAAGCAAATATTTGGTAAAGGAACAGCAAGTTGAGTAACTATTTGATAAATTTTAATACCAATAAGAACGCTTTATAGAAAAAGTAAAATCGGAAATTGGTTATGAATAAGTGACGATGTCGAGAAAAAAATTATTTCAATGTCTGTTGTGTGTGGGATAATGGTAAAACTACTGTGAGTGAAGTATTTCCTGGGCGAGGTCTTTATGAAAGCGTAACTAAATAGAAGCAGACATGCGGATGTAAGATAATTCCAACAATTTTTTGGTTTGATTAATAAACATGGTATTAAATATCGTTTCAAATAAAAATAAATGGGACAAGACAAACATGACACTACCCGCCTGTGCAAGTATGCATCTTTTGCTTATGCCTTCTCTGTCACTTATAAATATGAGTAAGCTCTTGGAAGCTAAGAATGTATGCCTATCATGGTATCAGTTCACTCTTTGCTTCATGCTAAATGATCGCTTTTACTATCTTACGAAGGATTCGTGAAAAACCAGAAGAATGAACTAGGTCAACCTGGGCAGAGTTTCGACAATAAATGGGATGTTTGCACCAAAGTCATCGCGCTCTCAAATTGCGCCACTAGTGTCAGTGGTTCAACATCATTTCTTTTCTGCATTACCCAGGCATAGTTAGCATATAAATAAATATGCATGGATTAGCCGATGTTTAATTATAGCCTAGTTAAAAACATGTTCATGGTTATTTGTGGGGTATGAAAGAAGACAAGTTCTCATATTTCTGCTTTT
Source organism: Eudiplozoon nipponicum (assembly GCA_029291075.1). Lineage (NCBI taxonomy): Eukaryota > Metazoa > Platyhelminthes > Monogenea > Mazocraeidea > Diplozoidae > Eudiplozoon > Eudiplozoon nipponicum. The sequence goes on along the minus strand of JAQBSW010003346.1, from coordinate 77,270 downwards.
AAATGGCCTGTCGCTGAATGCTGATGAGGGTAACATGCTCTGATCAGGTACGCTTAGAGATGGTGCCACGGCCAACATTTTCCGATTAATTTATAGCCTGTTATAATGATTCATCGGATTGTATTCGCACTAACTACTGCCCGTCTGAACATTTTCGATTTAATTCTTGCGTTCGCTAAGATTGTTCCATTACTAAGAACTTGCTCAACTAAATAGTCATTGATTGTATAATTGGTGATAGTTATAATTTAGATTAGCATAGCGAGCTTAATATAAACACCAATCCAATTGTGTCTAACCATTTGCACAGCATACCAAATCGAACGTCAATCACATGTACGGACGCGTTTTAACCCTCCATGGACATCATTAGAGCACGACGGCAAACTTTAAAGCGAGGCTCTGACCGCAATACATATGTAAGGAAACCAAAATTAGATATGCGGCTCTCACCCATAGTATTTTCATATATATTATGCTGGACTAGAAATATCGGCTGCAAAATTTCTATGCAATCACCGGACTTCATGTTTTGCAGCTTTCACCACACACAGTCACACACACACACACACATATATATATATATATATATACATATATATATATATATATATATATATATATATATATATAGGTTATAAAATTAAACAATCATTGATTGCGCAAATGCTAATAGTTTTATTATTTAAATAAAGTTTTGGAGCCTTATATAATCACACCAATCTCGTCGTGTTTAACCATGCGCATAACATTACAAAACTAATGTCAGTTACACGTACTGATGCGTTTCGACCTTCCATTATCATCATTCGTGCTTGACAGTAAACTAACTAGTGAGGATCAAACCGCTATTCATTGAAATTGTGCAGCCGATATTTCTAGTCCAGCACAATATATGTGAAATTACTAAGGGTGAGAGCCACACAACTTTTGATTTCCTTATATATGAATTGCAGTCCGATCCTCGCTAGTCACTTTTCCGTCGTACTCTAATGATGATTATGAAAGGGTGAAATGCGTCCGTTTATATGACTGATGGTAGTTTTACTATGTTGTACGATTTGTCAAATACAATGAGATTAGTGTCTATGTCAACTCGCAAGTTTAATTTAAATAACTTGTTCAACTATTTTGTTGATACATCATTTTATAAATTGATCACCGAAATGACCAAAAATGAATATTAGCTTGCAAACCACGAATACTTTGGTGAATATGTTGTTTCGTTAGCACGAAAGGAAGAGGAACTCCACAGTGTTATTCGTTGCACTTTATAAGTATACACATGATACGGTCTCAGCTAAACTTTTCCAAAGCGGCCTTTAAGGCCAATTTTAATCAGAAACCTAAGATTGTGCTAAACAGTGCCTTGCTACATAAACTAGCGAATTCTTTCTTCTAAGCTCATGACATATGACGGAAGGGCGTCTTCGGAAGCGTATCATAATTGCAGTAATTGACTTTGTCAGTTATGCAAACTTCTGCTGATTATTTTTTTCACCACCTGCTCACGTTTGTGAACAAATGAATTCGGTCGGTCTCGTTTGGGTCGATGTCCGCTGAGCGTTCACAGGCATTACTCCAGAGAAATCTATACGAAGCGACGAACTCTGTCCGGTCGCTCTTCGATGTGCCATCACTGTCCTGTCTAGTTAAAGAACGCTATATGTCGCCTGGGCCATTGTCTAAGAAGAGCACTTTCTCATCCTGCTCGTTGGCTGGAGTCGAAGAAGCGTAAGATTGAAGGTGGCATGGCGCGATTCTATTATTCGAGATGATGAACACTCTATCAGATCGTCTCGAACTTTCTATTGGATGGGTGAAATTCTGCAGAATTCTATCCTCAGGTACCATTCGGTTAAGAGACCTGAATAACTCTTACTTATCAGCATTGATTCTTCTGAAACATAACGAGCTGATAAGTAATTCGCATTGGTGTTTGTGTATGCCTAATCAGGAAACTAAAAATAGCGCGCAGAAAATTATATGCAGGTAATTTTTTTTAATTGATAATTTTCCGTTTAATAGCAAGTGCACTTTTCGATAACTTTCGTTGAGCGTTTTGCCAATCTTTTACCAAGACTTCTTATATTTTTTAGGCAGACATGATCCTTTCCGCGGACTCTCTGAAGTTCAAGCAAAAGATCGGATAGAAAAGTTTTTTTCAAAAATAGACACAAACAATGATGGGCTTGTGAACGTAAATGAGTTGATTCTTTGGATAAAAGACTCTTATAGGTGAGTTTTGGTCATAAAGCATTTCTCATTTTACGTGATTTATATTTATCTCCAATCCAGGACATTAATTATTGAGAGAATGATACTATGCGTAAGTTTGTAGGCTAATACCAATTAACTTAGTGAGTACAGTCTTTTCAAATGGAATGTCAAAAGTTGCAAGCCTCTTCATTCTTACTTAAATTTAATCTATATACTGAGATCGACGAAGAATTATGTCCTGTTAGCAATACATTCTCGAAGGCAGTTGTTTCTAATGACCATTTGTCCAATAATGACTAAATTACCTTGTAGGAAATTCAATTTATTTCAAACTAAAATAAAATAATTAAAATCATGTATGCGTTTATAAATTTGGCATCATCATCATCATGCACAGCCATACAAAAGCCAAAAGTGACTAATGTTTCACTGTCATATAACCATAAGAAGCAAAAAATATATAAATAACGACAAAAATAATAATTTAGACACAAATTATTAGTGAGATTTACGAGAGAGAGAGAGAGAGTACCTAGTTACTATGAGTATATTTATCAAGATAACTCACAGAAGTGAGGCAAACTAAACCTCTACACAACACCATTATGGCCAAGTCAGCATTAGGCAAGGCAACATCAGCAATACAGCTTCCTTGCGGCTTTCACTGTATCACGTCATAAACAAACCAAACCTCGCAGCTAACTTTGTCCTACTAAGAAAAGAAAGTTACGAAGATGATTCTACTAGACATCTGCAACAAGATCGCCACTGAGCTCGATTCGATGCCATATCGCGAAGGGTTTCTAACCAAGAACTATGATGCGCACGTGGACCCCATCCTGGCAGACGAGTGGGTCCTATACTACTCAATTTGGATGTAAGTGACTTCAACTGTTTCTGCCATGTCAAAATCTGCCCACCTTGTTTCTTACGCCAATCTGGCGCTGGATGAGAGAACAGAGCTCTACTGGGCAATCGAATTGAGGGCATACGCAAAACGTGACCGAGCCAACGAAGTTGATGGAGCCTTATTTGTTTTTCTAACGAGGAGCACTTGTTGGCAGATCCAAAAATACGTCTACGGATGTCAACGTTGTTATTCGTTGTTGGTAACCAACATGTGCTATGCTTCTCAAACAACGATGGTCGAATGCCTGTAAGCGTCTAAAATCATCAACTCTAAGAGGCCAAGTTTCACTAGCGTATAGTAAAACTGCGCGTACAGATGCATTGTAAACACGACCTTTAAGGCAGAGTGAAATACTCGCGTTTCTCCATAAATGGCGAAGGTTCGAGAAAGCTACTCTAGCTTTCGCGATTCTCATTCTCACCTCGTCAGACATATTGCCTAAGTTATTGATAGAGCTCCCAAGATATGTAAACCTGTCAACTATGTCTAGATCTTCATTCTGCAGTCGCAGAGTTGGAGTGAGTGGTGGGTGATCCTGTAAAAGTATCTTACATTTAGAGGGTGCGAATTTCATACCGAAAGACGGAACAACGTCTGCTAATCTATTCAAGGTGTCCTGAGCAGAATCTCGATTGTCGAATAATAGTACGATATCGTCTGCATAGTCAAGATCGACTAGTTTACCGCCCAGGAGAACTTCAACACCTGCATCCTGAATGTGTGGAAGAGTGTTGTTCATAATAGCATCGATTACAAAATTAAACAAAAAGGGGAAAGTGGACAGCCTTGACGAACACCACTGCTGGTTGTAAAGTTGTGCGTTAATTCGTTGTAGACCTTAACGCGACCAGAATTATTTGTGTAGAGAGCACGTATAATATTAACAAATTTTGTAGGCACACCACTTTTCGACAGAATATGGAATAAAACATTGCGATTCACCGAGTCAAATGCACCCTTGAAGTCTAGAAAGACGGCTATTGTGGGACGGTGATATAAATGTCTCTGTTCAAAAATATTATCTATACAACCTCGTCCTGAGCGGAATCCGGCCTGTTCTTCTCTATTGTGTGATTCACGTGAAGCGCTAAGACGACGTAGGATAATCGAAGCAAATAACCTAGACACGACTGGAGTCAAGCTTATACCACGATGGTTATCGCACGAATTACGATTGCTTTTTTGAAGATAGGAATGATGGTCGACTCATTCCAATCAAGTGGTACGGTCTCCTCATTCCATATAGTACGAAAAAGGTTAGTCAACGCTCCCGAAATTATATCGCCACCATCCTTAAATAATCCCGGAAGCAAATCATCAGGGCCTGCGGCTTTGCGACGTTTAAGAGATAGGATTGCATCCCGTATTTCTAACTCTGATGGTTCTTCGAGACTAACATTCCACACTGTTGATACAGGCATGCTTTCGGGAATCGGAACTGACGCAGGTGCCCAAGAAAATTGATCTTTGAAGTGTTCAGCCCACCTATCAAGACGACTTATTTTATCGGTTATTAAATGGTTTTTACTATCATTTATAGTTTCGCTAACTTTTAATTTTCTCGGACCTGTTGCGCGAATAAGTTGGAACAAACAGCGACTATTACCTGACGCGAACGCTTCTTCCATTTCTTCAGCCTTTCTGGTCAAAAAGGATTCGAGATCGACTTTTAGACTGCGCTTAAGTTGGCGTCTTACATTGCGACGAGTATTATTATGAGCCGAGCCAGGTGGAATTTGGCGCCTTGTTTCGAGTATCTCCATAGATTTTACAGAGAACCAATGATTATTTCTACGGGGCCTGCAATGCCACATACAGTAGTACCTGCATTGTGCATAGTGGAACTTATCTTGGTCCAAATTAAATTCGAATTTTCGCTATCAAGACCAGTTAGCTTTGACGTTAGAATATCTTCATATTTTTGTCGGAAGGACGGTTGTTCGAGTTTGCTTACATCTATTTGGGGTTTATTCTTATTTATTTTCCCGGAAAATTTTAGTGCAAATCTACAACGGATAAGTGCATGGTCCGAGTCGACATAAGTGTTCCAAAAGAACGACAATCCTGGATGCAACCACGCCATCTATAACTAATTGCTACATGATCTATTTGAGTCCACCGTTGTCCGGAGGCTGGAGGACGCCATGTGGCGCAACGTCTAACACTACGTCTGAAGTTTGTACTACTTAAATATAATCTATGTTCCGCGCAGCTATCCAAAAGCCGTTCACCATTATCATTGCGCGTCGAGCTTAAAGTGTATCTTCCACCTAAATGAAATTCTGCATTACTTAAGCGTCCAACTTGAGCATTCATGTCACCCATAACCAAGACTATATCTGAACTTCTTGCTCTACTTATTAAGGAGCTTAGTTCGGAGTAAAAAGCGTCCTTGCTTTCGTCTGTGCTGCAATCGGTAGGAGCATATGCAGATACAACGAAAAGGCAACGTTGATTACGGTTTTTTGCATTGATTTTAGTAGATGTATTTAAACGTGCCGCACAAAGTCGACTATTTAAAGGGATCCATTCAATTAAGCAAGCTTCAGCTCGTGTGCTAAGGACAATACCAACGCCCGATTTACCGGCTTGAGAAAACTCCGTGGAACCAGATGTTCGAAGCCAATAACGCGTAGATAAGGATGGTGCAACCAGTTCTGTAATGCACGTAGGATCCTGTATTCTGGTTTCAGATACGCAACATACGTCGATTTCTAATTTATCCAACGTACGTGCAAGAGCTTCTTGTTGTCCAAGTTGTTTTAATGTTCGCACATTAAATGCGCCTATGTTAAAACCTAACCTAGGTTTAATGAATGATAGTCTACTTAAACTATTTTCGATATTTGGCAACCCGATATTGGGCTCAGTGATATGATCAACACCAACCATATTCATAGTATCTAAAAGAGCGTTATTGTTAGATTGAGAAGAGGAAAGAGAAGGAAAGGAGGCAGAATCGGAGATAAAGTTGCCTGCAGTAGCCTGATTTCGCTTATCCACCCTGCACGACTCAGCAGATAAGGCGACCCTTTTTATACTGCGCGACGGCCGATGCAGTATGTAATCATTGTAATTTGTATTGTTCATGGTTATATGTGGACTGTAAAAGAACACTAGGTCGCCCATTCCTAGTGAGGATGGTTTGTATTCGGAGTTTTCCTTCTCCTAGATAGTCTGCCAACCAAGGCTGATGAGCACTATCTGCCCAGATGCCAGTGGCCAAAGTTTCCTTCAGCAGCCGAAACTTGCCCTTCGCGTCTGGCACGCTTGCTCTCATTCCGTCACTCCACATTTAACAATAAATGTTACTGCGCAGTTAGACAAAACTCGAGGCTTCACATGAAACCGGATGATGGCTGTGTCACTTTTTGACCAGGCGAGGTTCATGCTGCCATTCCAGGGTTGACTCGCTTGTGCCCGCCGGTTGTCAGGCCGAAGTTTCTATGGCTACGGGCTTGAAAAACAAATTATCCACTTAATATCGTGCATGCAGTTTAAAAGATATCAGTCAGACTTTATGTATGGTATATCTAAAAGTATTTTTTTCTTTTTTAGACCAGGGAGTTACTAAAGTATCTTCCGTGCTTGGAAGGTTTAATTTTGTAGACGCTAACCTTTATTTGTGGCATGCTGTTTTAGGAAAATTCAACAGTGCAACTGTAGCCGAAATTGTAGTTTCTCATCGTATGTGAGAATGAATGCCCAATCATTTAACGCAAATAGTAGGTGAAATATTTTCCTTCCACTGAAAATTTGAGCTGCCTAGAATATTAATTTTTTATTTTTTATTAAGTTGAATATCAAGGTGGCGTATTGTCTCTTATAATGCAAGATCGGATATAAAGAATTGAAACTTGGTTTAAAACGATACCAACGAGTATTCACTTGATAAAATACTTCCAAATAATAATTTTGTAGAAAAATATCTGGCATGCAATTCACTGCTTCGGTGGTTTAGAGGAACAGTTGAATGACTCTAAAACATTACTCCAAGACTCGATTCTGGTCTGAGTATTTCTGACTAGTACTGATGAGTGCGAAGTGAAGACAAAACCGGTCTTGTAGATTAGTTGCTTTTGACCTTAGAAATTCGATACTATTGAAGCATATCATGTTACAATAAGTGTGGTATTGTCGATGACTTATGGCGGGAATGCATTTATAGTTAAAATAGGCTACAATTAATCGTGGTTTTCTTGTATCCACTTTATTGACTTTAATTGGTATGTCTGTTTTATTGAACTACTGAGGCATCTGCATCGGAAATTGCTTGCAGAATCTGCGGTAGCGTCAATCGTAATTCCATTTTCTTTTAACTATTGTAAATTTCCATAAACACGTAGTCTATTTCTTCGTGTCTTCAATTACTATTTACATACATTCGTAGCACGATTAATGTAGCTTAACATATTCTGGTCTGCATCGATTGAAACTTTATATCCTATATTCTGTACGGTTTATTTACTAGGGCTTTAGGTATGAATCTTCAAGTCGATCAAGCCAGAGGGGCTTTTGTTCCTTTGAACTGAACAAAATATAAGGTGAAATACTTTCTGTTTGGATTATTAGTAAAATTAAAATATAATTTGTCATAAATAGTTGATGAATGGTAATTTACTGTTCCTTAACTAATATAATATTATTTATACATTATTTTTGCGTTTTACCTCAAATGCTTCACATTATTTATGTAAAATTTTTAACTCTCATGAACACCTGTGCAGCGCTGCTTTTCGACTATCTTGTTATTTTTCTTTAAAGGAAACTAGAGATTGAGGATTCTAGAAAGATAATGACTGAGGCTGATGCTGACAAAGATGGAAAAGTTAGCTTAAAGGAATACATGCGATTTAGCTACGGATATGAGTCATTGGAAGATATGCTGAACAGCCTGGAAAAAGACGAATCAGCTAAGACACTTTTAGAGGCAAGTTATTTTGCACTATTAACTTCAACATACATCTAATAATTTATTCATAAAAATTCCCAAATAATGATAATACTGCATATATTTTTTGCCAGAAATCGTTGAAATAAGGAGTCTTGGCACCGGGCATGCTTATAGCACCTATCCCATCTGCTATAGAATGTAGCTTAATTAGCTCGTAGGAATTCACCATTTCCATTTTTGCAAGTCACAAGTGCTTTTCTTTACTACCTAATGTTCAGTTGCAGCATAATAGCGTTCGGAATAATAATTATTATATATATATATATATATATATATATATATATATATATATATATGTGTGTGTCTATTGCACGGTTTATTTGTTGGGAAAGCGAAAACCAATTTTATAACCAATTGAATAAAGGCCAGTTTATTTGAGGAATATTTAATTACAAAGTAAATTCCTTCACTTATATACATTATAGGTTTTCATTTGATTAAGCCGATGAGAATTAGTCTGGTTTTTCAGTTTTACTCCAATTTATTATTGGTGGTTTATTGCTGGTTAATTTGTCAATGCGCGTGCATTTGTCTGCATGTGTATGAGTCATTCATACTGTGTTAAAAAGTAATGTTTGAGATCGAGTTATTAATGTATCAGTGGATTGTGTTTTGACCAGGTGTTTGCTTTAAACAATAATTGATTGGGCGGATGGTGGTAACGCTTATTTCATTCAAGTTTGCGAGCTTGAAGTAAACACAACTCCCATTTTATTTAACCAATCGTCGAACAACATAACGAAACTACCACCAGTCGCACGCACTGACGCGTTTCGACCTTCCATGATCATCATCAGAATCCGACGGCAAACTGACCAGCGAGGATCAAACCACATTGCATATGTATGGAAAGCAAAATTTGATATGCGGCTCTCACCTCTAGTAGTCTCGCATACATTTTACTTGACTGGTTTGATCCTCGCTAGTCGGTTTGCCGTCGTACTCTGATGATGATCATGGAAGGTCGAAACGCGTCTGTGCGTTGCGACTGGCGGTGGTTTTGTTATGTTGTTCGACGATTGGTTAAATACAATGGGATTGGTGTTTACTTCAAGCTGGCAAACTTGATCCAAAGAATCGGACAATCAGCCGAGAAAATACTTTGCGATCCATGAATAAAGACATTTATTAAAATATATGTATATATATAATATAAAAATATATTTATAATTAATAATTTATTTAATTATTATAATACAATTTTACATCATTCTAACGTGAGATCCAGAGGTTGATAATAATAATTCCAATAGTCGTCTCTTGTTCGATAATGCGTCATTCAGAATCAGACATAACGATGTTTATACTGCAGAAGTGTTCGTTAAATCAACTCTAGATTTGATCCAGATTGATTTGCTACATAATTTACTAATTCGTTCGCTACCGCATATAATATTGCGCTGATATTCATGCTATATCTTTGTGTATCTAAATGGAATTTACTTATATGACCATATTTACTTTCGCCATGGCAAAAGGTCATTTCAAAACAGCACATCATCATCACGGACATCGATACAGCATCTTTTGCTGAGTGATGCTTCCCTGTCATATAACCATTAGTAAAAGAGAAATAAAAATAGTTTAATAAAAAAAAGAATAAAAACACGACAAGAATAATAATTTGAAGCAAAATATTACTAACAGAGAACAATTTATAAGGAGAGGACCAAATTCAGATGAAGATTCTTATTTAGATTAAACAGAGAAATGAGGTAATGTACGTAAGTCCAATTGTTCATTATAACTTTGCAAATGTATTAAATAAGGTGGATTGTTGTACAGGATTTTCCAAGGAAGTATTCTTGAAGTCCTTAAAGCTTTCCAAAATGTTCATTTAGTTTGGAGTCCATAAATAATGTTTACGAATTGGTGCATTTTTACCAGTTCTATTTATGGTCAGGAGTACCAGTCGTGTAATTATGAATGTGTTGTTTTTAATTTGTTTTATCTATATATATATATATATATATATATATATATATATATATATATATATATATATATATATATATATATATATATATATACTACTGATGAGTCGCCAGTAAGCACGAAACGAATGTGCATGAGATTATATTTTCCGTTCATGCTGCCTTTGGTTTTTCCTTCTGGTCACTACTGAACTAATTTGTTACTTGGTTCGCAAAACCTAATACATACTTGCATATATATTAGTTCTTCGCAACAAACAGTATTTAAACACAGTAAGATGTAATTTTGACCAATATCATTAAAACTTGACAACAGTAGTACCAGGGCCCTACACGACAACAGTTTTATAGAGTAAACGAGGTACACTATTTAAAACCATTGGTATCCCACGTGCTATGAGGTCAGAAACCTAGTAAGGTCCAGCTATTCAGGTCAAGTGAAGATACAATACATGGTACTCACCATTACGCTCAGCCTCAAATAGTCCGCGCGTGAAAACGCACTTGAATAACTGCCATTTTTAATAATTCATATTAAATTTCCTTTCGTAGAATTCATTCACTAACTATGAGTTAAAATGCAATTGGACCGCGAAACTGTTTCCGCTTAACCAAAATCTTTGTCTTCTAAACATGGTTATGTCGAAGTCTGGTGTGACAATGCTCGTTGTTGAATCGCACGCGTATTTATTAATAAATAATGCTTTATATTCTATATATCTTTCTTGCAAACGCCCCTGTTGCAATTTTATATCCTTCAAAAAATGTTAAGAACTGTCAATTGTATAAATAGCAGTGTTTGACACTATAGGCTTCAAAGCTCAGTCTTTATGCATTCGAATATTAGCACTCAGACGCCTTGTAGAGCAAGTATGCTACCAAGGTGATAGAAAGAATTCCATAGACAGTGAGACTCCATATTTTAGCCTCCAGATTACAAATAACATCGCTGTCCTACGGCCCAACGCTTCAATGATTGGAAGATGGTTATGAACCACAACGAGAATACAGTACTTCATAAAAATTCATGGCACTTCTTAAAATCTGCAAGAGAAATGATACCGGCGTATTAGAGCTTTCTTCATTTATAAAAAAAAGAATGCTGTGGTCCGAACGACGGCCAATTTTTGCCGATTGAAATTTGTATGCCATATCTGTTCTACGCGATATCTTCCTATAACTAACAGGTGACAAACTGCTTTTTGCATTTAGCATAAATCAGGGCGTTTTGTGAATTGGCATCGGTCAGTATGAATACTGGATGTTGCAGTGCAACTTCCAATAGGCTTTAGCCAACTTACTCAGGTACAGTTTAGTTTATAGAACGTACCTTATGTTCTTAAAAGAATGATGAACACGTTCGTAACAGGTTTACGATGTACGAGAGCGTACATCGACGATGTGATACATATTTGCTAATACGAAAGATTAATGCCGGCTAGGTTCAAAACGTGGATATAATATGCCAAGAAATCACCATTCATTTGCCAAAGGAAAATTGTTGCTTCCAGCTCATAAAGCCACGACCCTTAAAATTATACTACTTGTTGGAGAAGAAAGCTAATAGGGGGCCTATCGTATTTTATATACATAGTTGACGTATTTCAATGATAGTCTGACTATGTACCCTTGCAGCAAACCAAAACTGAAAAGAATATGAAGTGCTTAGCAGCACGCTGACTTATTTCAATTAATGTCTACCAAGATTGCCAATTTGAGTTAAATAACTTCAAAAGTTGTGCAAGCACCTCAGTATTAATCATTTTCAAGATGCTAAATATCACTGTCAGACCAACGCAACGGCACAGCTAGCGCATAGTCGGATAAGAAGAGTTCGGTGATATTGTTGAAACAAGGCTCCGGGTTCTTGGCTGGGCAAATTACATTTAGTCGAGTGGGCTATGCATTTTATACTATAAATCGCTGAAGGTTTTGCCTCGACAAATATGATCTACAGAGTGCAAATACGTTTTTATGAAGAACCAGTAATCCCGGCAACCCAAAGTTGCAGTATTGCTTCTAGCATCCAGGAGCATCTAAACCAACTGACCAAGGCCGTATGTGTCGATAAACGGTAAAAATACACTCGAATACTTCCACGAATCTGCCTACACACCATATGTTATTGTGACCAATGTGAAACCCATAGTACCACAGGCTGTCAAAGATGTTTTGTATCTTGGTGAGAAGTTTTTGACCATGCACAACAGCGGTTTCGTCAGCATGACCATCAGACCAAGAGTCATGAAACTTCATATTTTAAGTAAGCCTCCAAAGCGTTAAGTGGAATACAGATAGTATGTTGGCTAACTTTACGACAATTGGCTTCCTCCGTGGCGAACCTGACTTGCTGAAAATCACATATTGAAGCCGCGATTGACTCGATGAAAGCTTTGGCACAGCGGCTATACTTTATTGAGTAATACTTTATATAATTATTTTAGAAAAGGGCGCGGTTTATGCTATAATATTGGTATTTACTTTTTTATAAATAATCTGAAGAGGAAATTTGTATTCTGAGTCATCTCTATAGGATATTACCAGGATGTGTACTTTGCAAATAATTACGATAATCGTGGACTTGTTAGCTAGTAAGACTCTTAAAGATGATAGAGTTGCAGTGAATTGCGAAGGGATCACTTGTGCAGACACATTACTACTTTTTATTGTTACCAGTCCGTTGGTCAAGATATAACGAAATCGTGCTTCACTGCTGATGCGTGGAATTGTTTGGTAATAGAAGTGGTTCCTGATCGTATTGCTGCATGTGATTGTATGTTTTTAAGGCCGGTTTTAATGTCAGGGTCAGTAAATACTGGGTCAGATTGGCTCTTCTAAATGGCTATTTGATGAACATTATGCATTAGATCCGATTGAGTTAGATTAATAAGATAATTGTTATTAGTCGAGTTTTTTTGTGAAACATTAAACTTTTAAAATAATTCTAGAAGTAAAAATTTTATCATTTATTATTTTATCCAAGGTAAAAATGTTTTTTGTAGGTGTACAATATAGATATCCAATGTGATTAATTTTTTATGTTGAGTTTTACTATAGATAGACTCTTGATTTGCATTGGATGTAAAAAAATGATGGTACCGCCTTCTGTACTTGTTTATCTGTTTCCTTGAACTGTTGCGTAAAATATTTCAGTCTTTAGAATGGTCTATTACCATCTCCTATGGTCTTTGTGGTCTCTGTCGTATTCCATTTGAAAGATTTGAACAGTTGTTCTGGATAAGATTCATTCAAGGTCGCTCGTAGCACAATGGCTAATTTCCGTATATCCAATCTATTCTACGAGTGGTATTGGTTTCCTGGTGTTCTAAGTGTGGTTTTATAACTCCGTGTGCTTGTTGGGGTATAAACTTGCACAAAAGAGAGCTTAAGTGCATAGAGACCGGATATTTTTTAATCTACAGCTTTGTTAACCATTGACATTCTTAATTTTATTGTAACATTGCTTCTTTGTGTATGAAGCACTCAGTTAATCGCAAAGAAACAAAATCTGATAAACAGCTAGCTTATGCTAATTACCTGATCTGCGTTTTGACTAACGCAGCTTTCATTGTTCCAGTAAATTTTTTTTGTGAAATGCATCTGATGAAGATCTACGGTAAGGTAGATCGAAATATTATGAAAAAAGAAATTTACTGGAACAATGAAAGCTGCGTAAGTCAAAACGCAGATCAGGTAATTTCAATTAATCCAGGTGCGCAAAATCACAACTCCTTCAAGCTTATGCTAATCTTGGTTTCCTATTTTGCTTAATTATTTGATAATTTTGTAGTCTGCTAAAGATGACGAAATGCGTTTCAAGGCGGCTGATCTTAATCATGATAATCTACTTGACGATTATGAATACTTGCTGTTCAGTTTTCCACATGGTCATCGCGAGATGCAAAATTATGAGTGCGACAGGACATTGCTTGTTTATGATACTGACGGTGATGGAAAAATAAGTTATAATGAATTTATGACACAATGTAAATATTTTTCACTAAAGTTAAAATTGAATACCAATGCTGGAGTTATTTAATTTGATTAGTTCATTTATACGTGTACATCCAACACAAACCACTAGGGTCGTGCTGCATCACTTTTCACCAAAAAGTCATCAATTCAACGAAAATCTAAACGAGCTATCTGCTTTCCCTTATTATCAGGAACGACCAAGTAATTACATTCCAGACTGCAGTTCGGCAATGACGTGTCTACGACACACAAACTTCTCCACCGTAAAGCAGAAATATAACTGCTGCGAAACATTTGCACGGTGTCGAAGCTACCACATGCCTGGTAATCCTTGTATCCCGGCTGAGTCCTCGTTGTAATGGTCAACACTTCTTGAGCAATCACAAATTGCTCTGTCATCCTATAGCTGACTTGCATTCATTGTCTTTTATACTTCAGTCCCATTCCCCTATAGCGGTGGTACAGTTAACTCGCTCCGGCTAGAACGATTACCCAATGAACAACATGTAACGGCTTTATTGCAAAGTTTTAGAGACTGAAAACAGCAAAACGTTGTTGCATTATATAGCTTCACTTTACAATTATTCAGAAATAAAGTTCAATAAAAGTTTTATCAAGATAAATATAATTCTGGCATGTAGGCCTAAGGTTAACATATGTGAGCAACAAATAATCTCTGCGAATCCCCGCAATCTCACTCTTTCTAGGTGATCCAATGGTCGAGAAATTAATTAAATAAAAGTACACACACACACCATACTCCTATGATCGAACGTTTAATGGTCCGCCTTCGTTTTAAAAACACTGCATTGTCTCTTTTTGTGAGTCGATTCCTTTAAATTCCATGAAATTTATCCTAAGCTTAAGTATAATCTATTAGTGCGGGTCACGTTTACAACACCAGTTTTTGTTATTTCTTTGTAGTACTTATGGTAATTTTGGCTTCCTCATGAACATTTATCATAAAAAATAAAGCACTGAACTTAATTCAAGTAAAAATAGTTATTTATGTGGTTGCGTTATTTTTTTAGTGTCAAAAACCCCCGGATACGGCACTATGCACCCAGAAGAAGAAGTTTTCAGAAAGCAAGATACGAACGACGATGGTTTCTTAGATAGAGAAGAGATCATCGCTTGGGTTGCTCCCGGTAAGTCGGTTTGCAAAGCTCACGTTTTGTGTTTTGACAAGATGTTCGTTATGCACAGTAGAAGATATCAATAGTGCTTATCACTATTTATTTATTTAGACAGTTATGTTCAGTTTTTTCCGTGTAAAATAGGTATTTAAAAGCAAAGCATTGAGTTGAATTGCTTTCTCATATGTAGTAAACTTTTTTTTTCAATGAAAATTAGTTACTCTGAATATCTTTTTCATATTTTATTGCTTATTATTGAATATATGTAACTTTGGCCCGAAATTAAAACCTCTATTTCTTAATGTTTAAGAAATTTAATTTAGTTCTTAAACAGTCTGGTTTGGACATGGAATTAAAATAGCGGCAGTTTTTCTTGATTTGTTGTGATTAGTGTTTTCGTTGATATTTCGATCAAACACGACGGCTTATTTCTTTGATGTGCTTTCTATAGTCTACAAATAACCAAAATCAGAAAAAATACATCCAGCATGTTTGTTTGAAATATAAAAGTAAAATCTAGTTATGGCAGTGCTAAATGGATAAACCGCAAACGTTTGCCAGAAATGAAAATCGTATTTCGTTTGGCATTAGTTACTTTAGGATCACTTGGAGATATCAAATCCTGCATTTACTGAAGATTTTATTCCAGTTGCGCATGCATGTCTACTTGTTGCCCATCTATAGGATTCGGAACTACACCCAGGACCCATTTTATGATTGGCTGATTAATATGTGACAAACGGACGCTCTCGAAGTACGCTATATCTAACTTATCTATGAATATGTGAAACGTTTGCTTGTAGTGTTACAACGCGAATATATCTAGGGGAATAAACCATGCTTTTTTCTTCATTAATTGACAGATAACTTGACAGGTTTGTGCCATTATATACAACACACACGCAAAATTTTGATGAAATGTTATGTTTATGAAACTGTGGAATTTTATTCTGATCTTGTATGAAATAACTTATTGTTAGGTACGCCGTGCATAATAAGTAGGCTTATATAGACGTTAGCTATTCGCAACAAAGAACATCGAAGTTTGTACGATATTTATCGCTTTTATACGGCGTTGCCTTAGTTTAGCATAACATTGTCGAAAGCCTTTCTTTATTTGCATGGTGTGTATCTATTAATGAAATCAAAGTTGTGACCTTGACATTAATACCTGTCCCACTATGTACATGCATTTGTCAGTATAAACCAGAAATTGTATAGTGTGGATAAGGCAATTCATCCAGTAGACCGCTTTCGTCCAGAATTTGCCGCGGACAGGGCTCGAACTTGGGTACGTCTGCTTCGGAATCTGGTGCCATAATCATTGAGCCACTCTGCCGTACACTACACACATTTTGCAGTTATATACTAACTAATGTAACTCAATGAGTCTTTTTCTTTTATGTGGAGCTTATATGGAATCCAGTTAGACCTAGTACGTGATGAGTTCCCAACACGGACGAAACTGGTGTACTGAAGGAATTGCCTTTTCTACAATATACAATGCTTAGTAAATAAAGACAAATGTATGTACCTTTTGCAATGCTGTCTTTTGCGTACGCGGGTTGTCACTTTACAAAAACAGTTTTACAAAGATCAGATTGATTACAATTTCCACGTATGAGAATCTGTTTTGTCTTCGATCGGGCTGGGTGCGTGATCGTCCCTTCGAAAGGCTTCAACACCGTTCATACTAACCAATGGAAATGTGGTTCTAAACAATCTTTGTTTACTGGCTACTTTTCGGTGCGTGTATGTACTTAATGGGGCCGGTATTTGTATCGCAAACTGGATTAGTAATTGTTATCATGGCCCACGCAACCAATGGTCGTTTAATTACATAAATGTTTATTTTAATACCACATCCCCATGTAGTGTGGCGTCTGTTCAGTAAGGACAGATTTAGGATGGTTAGTTGGAACTTTTGGTCTAAATGGATGCCATATGAGCTACACCTAAAGGAAAAATAGGCTAACCAAGTTACATTAGTTAGTATATAACTGAAAATTGTGTGCAGTATAGTGTGCGGCAGGATGGCTCAGGGGTTAGAGCACCAGTTTCCGAAGCAGATGTGCCCAGGTTCGAGTCCTGTCCGCGGCAAATTCTGGCCAGTACATGATGAGTTCCCAATAAGGACGAAACCGGTCCACTGGATGAATTGCCTTTTCTACACTATTCGATTCTTAGTTTATACTGACATGTAAGTAATTAACGGGTCAGGTGCTTATATCAAGACTGCAACCTTGATTATAATAATTGTTATCACCACCCGCGCAACCAATGTTCGTTTAATTATATAAATGTTCATTTCAATAACACTTAAACATGTAGTGTGTTGTCTGTTCAGTAATTACAGATTGTGGATGGTTAGTTGGAACTTTTGGTCTAAATGGATGCTATATGAGCTCCACCTAAAAGAAAAAACGCTAACCGAGTTACATTAGTTCGGATATAACTGAAAATTGTGTGTAGTGTGTGGCAAGGTGGCTCAGTGGTTAGAGCACCAGATTTCGAAGCAGAAGGAGCCAGATTCGAGTCCTGTCCGCGACAGTTTCTGGCCAGTGCGTGACGAGTTCCTAATACTGGCGAAACCGGTCTACGAGATGAATTACATTTCACTACACAATTCTTAGTTTATTCTGATAAATGTATATACTGAATGCGTTAGGTGTTTATATGAAGATCGCAAACTGAATTGTAGTAATTTTTATTACTACCCAATGTTTGTTTAATTGTCAATTATACGCCAGAATTTTCCGCGGCCGGAGCTCGAACGTCTGCTTTGGAGTCTTGCACTCATCTACTAATGCACCACGGATGTTGTAGTTGTAAACCAACTTATATTTCGGTTAGCCTTTTCTTTAGGTGGAATCTAACTAGCCACGCTCGAACTGTCATTGCATAACAGGCAGTTAAAATTTAAAAAAAATTAGAATCACTTCACGATATATCATGGTATGTATTCTTTAACGACAGATATGGTTGGCGATTTAGATAAGTATGTCGAAACAGAAGCCAAATAGACTCCTCCTGAAGATAAGAAAACAAAAGCATAAATTGATATATAAATGAAAATTACGTATAATGCACGGTATTGATGGCTCAGTAGAATAGTACAAAACTCCCAGACAAATTTGCATTGATTGAAGCCCAGGTCGTGGAAAATTGTGGTAAGTCTTTGACGAGTTTCCAGTAAGAACGATACCAGTCTTCTTGACGATTTGCCTTTGCTAACTTGTACAATGTTTTGTTTATACTGATAAGATGTGTACACTCAATATCCTGACATAAAACTTTCCTTGAATATCACTTTCCCAGGTGGTATGGTGTCTGTTCTATGATGGCAAATCTGAGATAGCTTGTCAGAACCTAAGATTGAAAGGGATGCCAAATAGGCTCCACTGAATGAAAAGCAGCCCAAATATAAGTTGGTGTATGACTAAAGTGGTGTATAATATGCAGCAGTGGTGTCACTGCGGATGAATGCATGTATCCGATGCAAATGTGTCTTGGTTCTTGATGTGCTTTCAAATATGACTAAACCAGTCGATTTGCTAAATTATGTAGTTATTAGCTCAAAAGTTGGCCTGACGACCAGGAGCCTCAGTCGATAGTAGCAATAGTGCTATCATTAGCATGACGAGACTAAATTCATACAATTATCCGACTTCTAGTTTGAAACGATCCTGCGCGATGGCTGTGCTAACATACACCATCTCCCGGAAGACGACTGACCACGCTACATCCTTAGTTCTCGAGCATACTTCTCCTCAGCTTGTGCACAGTGGACACTACTGAATCTCTTAGTTCTCAAGTGGTCTGGTGGCAAAGCTTTGACTTGAAATGGCTCTTGACTCTATTGTGCGGGAGATGGATCTGTACACGTGCATGTATGCATATATTTAACTGATATTTATTTCGTTAGTTTTTCTTTATCTTTAGCTTTACTGTTAGGCTTTATTATTTAATTTTGTACCGTGAATTTACATTAACCATAATTTTATGTTTTAATTCTCTTCAACAGGTAGTGATGACGCTGCCAAGAGTGAGGCTGAACATCTGCTAAAAGCGTCAGATATCAACAATGATGGCCTACTGACAGTCGAAGAAATATTTCAAACACACAGGCATTGGATAGACAGCCACGCGACTAGTTATGGACGCCATTTCTCTGATGAGCTTTAAATCAGACTGCACTTTTAGCTTCTGGAATCTCAAAAGTCAGTTTCATGAGAGCAGAGTTAAGATGTGAGAGTGAGCTGCACAGTTATGGTAGGCGAGCGGGTATGCATCTAATAAAATAGCAAACTGTCGTGCTCGATAATGTCCCTTTAATGAAGGCAAGAACTTTCTATTGCATACTAACTTAGAGTAAAATTAATGTTTAATGGTAATGTGTACATTTAATAATTTACATATTTTTATTGAAAATCTGCTGATTTCGTTGTCCTGTTGTATTCTTGATCTCAGTTTTAAATTTGTTTTTTGGCGCCTGTAGTACGATTTGTATGCCATGCATTGTTTTATTCTGTTATCATCGTGATAATTACATTATGTGGTTTAATCAAGTGCTGTTTCAAAGGTTAATTAAAAAGTTTATTGATTGTAAGTCAGGGCTTGCAAAATAATGTCACTAACTCTGAATATCGTCAATACAATGTTTTTCTCATGTTACTTTCTGCTAGGTGTTTTAATAGAGTATGCTAGTTAATGGAAATACTGCCTAATTCGAAGGATAACGTAACCGGTTTAGAATTTGCATCTGTATGCGAGCATACAAGAATGGGATTAATGCTTTCGCAATGTATGCTTTGAATTAATGTTGAACTTAAGTTTCATAACAATTGCATAGCCCATACACTACATTTCTGACAATTTTCAGTTTGCAATTTTTCTTTATGAAGATACCTATTTACTGCAGGTGAGCTGAAACACGTTGCTAGTGCTTTCTTAGCGTATATCAGCACTACTTAAAGCGTGTGCAATGAGAAGAGCTTAACTTAAATTTATACGCTTAAAAATTCGATCATATATAGTATATTTCCGCGCTTTTCTGGTTACGAAATTGAACCCGATTTTCAAATAATCTGTTGTTATTCCAAGCCCAGAAACCGGGAGGTACTTGTTAGTCGTGGATTTTGTAGGTAAATATCTGGCTCTTTATACACTAGATTCGAAAATTAAGTGAAGTATTGTTTTTTTCTTCAATGTGTTATTTACTTCTCAATTTATATTTGAGTATATTTATGACTTAAAAATATCTTTATTAGAAAACAGGCATATTGAAATATGCCGGCTTAATTCAATAAGCATAAAGTGTAAGCAATGAACGAAAATCAGTGAAATCGCGCCATCCGATTTTATTAAAGAAACGTGAATAATCTGATTCATAACACAAAAAATATTTTTCTGCAAAAAAACAATTTTATTTAATTTAATGCAATCAATTAGTCTGATGTATTTGTTATCCCTGCACATGCAATAACTTATGAGGACGATGTTTAGATGGGACTGTCCAATTACTGAAGAAATGAATTCAAAAGCATTTTGGACTAATCACATCCGTCATAGGGTATAAGATTTTATGAATTCATTATCCACAAAAATTAAACTCAAAGCCAGGTCGGTTTTTCACTGTTTGTAGCAGGAACAAATTAAGCAGAGATGCGCAATTTGGATGAAACATAAAATTTGCATGTATATCTATTTTAAATGGGTTAATCGTAAGTGTTATTTCTCTGCATATGTACTCTTGCTTTTGGTTTGTTATCGCGTAATAAGTATACACAAATAAAGTGCTCGATACTTTTATAGATGTTCTATAGAGTGAAACGAAAGTTTCAATAAAGGCGAGGACTGGCGACAAAATTTCTTATTGAAACCTTTTTTCTTAAAAATATTTTTAAATTAAAGTTGTTAGTAACTCACCAAGCTTTGAATCGTTGCGTAAAACTGTTCGCAATTTGTAAGTTGAAAAGTATTCATAGCTCAAATACGAAAATCTTTGGAGATAAACTTATTCTACGTTTTATAAAGGAATATTTTCATTTTTGAACGTATTTTGGTGTTTACAGTCCATGAATCCGATAGGTTTACAATTCTGTTCTCTCGCCATCTGATGTGGTTTTTTAGTTAATGTGTACATTTGCTTTTTCAACTTCAGTTACATCCTTATCAATTCTTGTATGGCCACTTAGCCACACCCTTTTTGTACATTTTTTGAAATCTTATTCTTTTCTTACTCGGAGTTATTGAACCATTTATTTTAATTAAGCTAATAGTGCAGTCAACATTTCAGTTAAGTACAAGGAGTGTGTGAAGGTACAAACGATGAAAGCCGAATTTTGTTATTTGCAATAAACAGTATGCAGGTTATTAGTCTGTCTTTATTATTCAGGCTTTTCGTGTGGTGTAGTGATAAACGGGCCAAAGCTCATCAGTTCGTGGGGTTGCACGACAGGTTAAAAATTGGATTTGTGCTTGTCTACATACCTGACCAAAATATTAGCTAATGGACCATGAAAACGGTTTCTCCAGTTTTGTTTTTCTATGGACTCTCTCACTAACTGCATTCCAATGCTATTTGAGCGTGTTTGATTTTTTTCGCTTTAACCATAGCCGTGAAATTGTAATACAATTTTTTTACATCTAAACGTTTTTATTTTTGTTTTGCTTTGAACAGGCGCCTTCTGCTTGTTAAGCATAAATGCATAATTGAGGTTGTAGTGTAAATAATCACATATATTTATACAAATTTGGAATGTTTTTTTATGATATGAGAAATTTATTATCCGTAGGGCGTGAAGCAAAGTTTTTTAAAAATTATCTTGCACTTTTTGTGTACGCCAAAGTAAATCTGAAATTTAAATTGTTACGTTTGGTTAATTTTTTTATCAGAACCTATTTATTTTTCCTGTTTAATTTTTTGTGGCTCATTAGTAATAAAGCAAAATAATACTTCACCTCACTTTACTATTTTTGCAATTATACCAATAAACTGTTTTGACAGCGATGCAACTACTAATTGGTATTTCTACTAATAACTAATTTACCTGATTTTCGGATTGCGTACCGAAATATTTGAATCCACTGTCATCCTGATTTTTCCATATATTTCGACCTCCGGGTACGGAGGTCTTTTTCAATGGCAAACACATCACACACTTAGTTGACAATCAATATGTCAAGTGGAAATATTAATTTAAACTGCCTCATTTATACTTGTTTTTAGATCTCTTAAGCATAACGTTTTTTTATAAAAAATGTTAGGAAAGTGTATGTTAAATTGGTTTGTGTATATGTCTACATGTATACACTCTTCGCAATGAGATTACAGTGATTTAATGACAATTACTGACAACTCACTAGATAAGCGTACGTCATGACTGTGTGTATGTGTTCTCGTTTGTTTTGGATTGAGGAGTAATCAGTTAATGCACGTGTACCCTCATCCCAGTGAAATTACAGCGATTTGGCAACATCTGACTATTCACTGGATAGGCGTGTTTGTGTGTATGTGCGTGAGCGTTTACTTAAAACTGAGAGCTAATCTGTTACATGTAATTACAGGCACGTGTAACGGTCATACAGGTAAAACTAAAATGATAACTGTCATTTCCTAACTGCACACGTCAGACCTATTTTACACTTACTTTTATAAATGAAGTAATTACGAGTGGCATTTCGGTGAGGAGGGGGCAAGATACTATGAATAGAGTAAATAATTAGTAGGTAGCAAAATTAAATAAGAAACGGATAAAGTGTTTCAATAGGGTAGAAAGTTAAATTAAACGGTACGTAAAAGAAATTAAAAGTTGCCTGATAAGGAAGATACTAGTAATAGTGCAAAGAAAATTTGGCTTTTTTTTAAATAACGAACAATAAATAAAATAAAAATAAACCTTGCCATCATGTATAGATAAATGTTTGTTAAAGGCGCTACACTAACAACAGAACGTAAGATAATAGATAAATAAGATAACAAGTAAACAAGGATGAAATATAAGACAATCAGATAATAAATTATAAGATATGGAATTACTCACCCTCCACCTCTAGAAGTTAATATCAATCCAGTGTTCTTATTCTTTTACTTGAGCGAGTTTCTGATTCAGATTCGTGCAATCTTCGTTTCCTACCATTATTTAATACTGTATTCCAAATAGGACCTAGTGATTTTTCTACGGCTGTTTCATTCATGATATCATTTCTCGATTTAATTTCTATGGATTCTCTAATCAATCTAGTCGATCTATTACGGCCACAAATTGATATACGTCTACACCCATCCCAATTAATTGAATGTCCTGTCTCTACTGTATGGCGTGCAAGATCCGATCTATTAACATGGCCATACTTGCATGCGGTTTTATGTTCCCCTCTTCTTACCCTAATTGGACGCATGGTTTCACCTACATACATCAAGTTACAGTCGTTACATGGAATTTCATATACTCCTGATGTGTCTAATTGTTCTATTTTCTCCTTTTGGTTGGGCAGTTTAATACCTAGGGTAACGGTCTGTTTTAAAATAGTACGTATATTGTATTTGGATGCTATCATTTTGATTTTCCTACTTAGTTTAGAATCAGGTATTACCATTACCCTCCGATCATCTTTTGTTTTATTTGATTTCACGTACTTCCAGTCATGATTAAATTTACTTATAATGCTCATTATAGTGGCTTCAATTAGTGTAGAAAAATCACTAGGTTCTGAACACAATATTTTGCGGTGTGTAAGCATTCAGGTTATCAATGCCGCGTTTTGCGTACGCGGGTAATAGCTGTACACGGGCAGTTACACAAAGATCCGATTTGTCACTATTTCCAATTTTGTTTTGTCTTTGATCGGGTTGACTCATTTTTACTTCAATTGGAAATGCGGTTCTATCACATCTTTGTTTACTGGCGACGTTTCGGTGCCTACTTTCCAGCACCATCATCAGGCAACACAACACTGATCACAATAGCAGATTTAAGCAAATGTGGTAACCTCGTTCCAAAACCATTCTATTTATATATATTTGACTCAACACTATTTTAATCATAGAATTTGTCTCAGTAACTAAACTCAATATATAACTTTTTATAATTAGCAGACCAATCATTACCTCACCTATACCTCATCTCATCTCGTATGCAGAATATTTTAGGGGAGAGAGACAGTATCGAACCTTACCTATACCTCATCTCATCTCGTATGCAGAATATTTTAGGGGAGAGAGACAGTATCGAACCTTTTGTTATTTGTTATAACTGTATTGCTACTATGTCACGGTAATCAAAATTTAAAATGCTAAAACTAAAACCTTGACTAGCATATACTGTATTTTATTTAAAGCCGGGAACTCTAATGTATACAATGGTGTGTGAGGTATTGCGCACATAGCAACAAATTAGTTCAAATATGGAGCAGCAAGTAACGTAGATGGATGGAGAGTGAATGTTATATCGACGCTTAGGTGAACGATTAAAGAGAGAAAGATAGAGATAGCCTGGACAAGTAACGTTTTTCAAAAAACTAATCGTAAGCACATTGCGAAGTTAATCAACTATTGGAAATAATTGCATAAGAATATTTGCTCATATGACTAAAATAATTCATTATATCTATATACATATATATCTAAATATAATATCGTAAAACCTTTATATATATATATATATATATATATATATATATATATATATATATATATATATATATAAATAGAGAGAGAGAGAAAAAGGACCATTGATAATTATTAAATATGAATAATTTCTATTCTTATTATATATTTATTTATTACGTTAGTCACACCTTATATCAATATATAAAATACATGTCAATATGTATAAAAACATATATATGAATATAAGCAACAGTATGAGACCAACATCCCTAATCCTATATATATATACAATTAATCAAATTGTATATTTATTTATTCACACCTTATATAAATATATAAAATACATATAAATATGTATAAAAACATATATATATAAATATAAGCAACAGTGTGAGTCATATATATATATATATATATATTATGTGTATAGAATAAACCTATCAATCTACCCATAGGCCTATCTATATATCCGTCTATCTATCACATTTTGGTTTCCTCTTAAAAGGATACATGGTAGCTATTAACCATGAATATCTTCTCTATGACTAACGTATTATACATTTATTAAGATATTCCTACCTTACATAAATATAAAAAATATAAGCGACAATGTAAGTCAAATGTGTCTTATCTAATGTTCTATCTACTAACCCTTGCTAAATCGGTATACCGTCTTTTGGAACATTTTTATTGAGAAAAATAAGTATATAGGAAATTGATATTGGTACAGATCATTCGCAACCAGTTTTCTATAAGCGAGGTTTTTTACTTAGGTTCCCACTTAATTCATGTTCCGCAGCCTCACGTTTTCTGACCATAGAAAATGCTTCATTAAATATTGGGCCCAATGATTTTTCTACCGATGTTACATTCATTACACCTTTTCCTGATTTTATTTCAATTGACTCTCTAATTAGTCTAGTTAATCTGTTGCGGTTGCATAACGCGATGCGTTTACATCCTTCCCAGTCTATTTCATGACCCGTTTCCTTCGAATGCCTAGCTAGGTCTGATCTTTGAATGTGTCCATATTTGCAGGCTGTCTTATGTTCACCTCTACGAACCTTTATAGGTCGCATGGTTTCGCCTATATACCTGAGATTACATTCTTTGCAAGGTATCGCATATACTCCTGATGTCTCGAGGGGTTCTACTCTTTCTTTTTGGTTAGGTAGTTT
Source organism: Eudiplozoon nipponicum (assembly GCA_029291075.1). NCBI lineage: Eukaryota > Metazoa > Platyhelminthes > Monogenea > Mazocraeidea > Diplozoidae > Eudiplozoon > Eudiplozoon nipponicum. Next base: position 51,350 of record JAQBSW010003346.1, on the reverse strand, counting down.
ATTGCCTATAGTAAGCGATTGTCTTAAAACTGTTTTAATATTGTATTTAGCTGCTATTATTCTAATTTTCCTGCTCAATTTAGAATCAGGTAATACCATAATTTTGTGCTTATCCGGTTCCGTTTCCTTCTTTACTTTGTTTATTATATTATTGTTAAATCTCTGTAACATCTCATCTATTAATCTATCTATTATACTTGACGGATAGCTATTTAGTTTGAATATTTCTTTTAATCTCCTCATTTCCTTATCTCTATTTTCTATATCCACTATTCTAAGACTTCTTAATATCATGGATTTAAGAATGCCTATTTTCATTCCATATGGGTGATTTGATAAGAAATTAAGAAGTAGTCCTGAATAAGTCTCTTTTCTAAAAATATCTCTTTCCAATCTGGAACCATTCCGTTTTATTTTCACATCCAAAAAGGGTAATTCATCATTATTCTCTTTTTCCAATGTAAACTTTAATTCACCTAATTGGTTGGCTAATTCGAGGAATTTATTTAACTCATTATCCCCATGATTCCAAATTATAAACATATCATCCAGGAATCTTACATACAAGTTTGGCTTAAGAGGAGATTTTAACAACAGATTTTTTTCAAAATAGTGCATAAAAATATTAGCAACCGGGACTGATAGTGGTTGTCCCATAGGGACACCTTTAACTTGTTTATAAAATTCATTTCTGAACTTAAAGTAGGTGGAGGACATACAAATATTTAAAATTTCCATAATACTACTTAACATCATTTTACTACCTTCTATTATCTCTGGGAACTCTGTTAAACAACGCTTCACACTTTCTAATGCTGCTTGTACCGGGACATTAGTATACATCGATACAACGTCCAGGCTAGCCATTCTATCATTATCATTCAAGTTATATCTACTAATAATGTCAATAAAATGATATGTATTTTTTAAAGTATAATCTAAGAAATAAGTATATTTTCTAATTCTGTTGCATAGAAATTTCGACAATCTATACGTTGGTGAGTTTTGTACATTAACGATTAATCTAAGTGGATTCCCCTGTTTATGAATCTTCACTAGACCATAAACTCTCGGAGGGACTGTGTCACGTTGTATTAATGAATTCCCAAGTCCTGGTTCTAATTCCTTCGACTCAATCATTCTATTAATTATAGTCTTAACTTGTCCTTGTAACTTATCAGATGGATCTTTATTTATTTTATTATAAACCTCTAAATTATTTAATTGTTCATACACTTTCAATTCATAATCTGACCGGTTCATAAGTACCGTTGCACCACCTTTATCTGCCTTGAGGCATATTACTTTATTGGATAATAATTTTGCTCTTAAGCGTTTTAGATCATAACTCTGCTTGCATCTCACCTCTCATCCATCTACGTAACTTGCTGCTCCATATTTGAACTAATTTGTTGCTATGTGCGCAATACCTCATACACCATTGTATACATTAGAGTTCCCGGCTTTAAATAAAATACAGTATATGATAGTCAAGGTTTTAGTTTTATCATTTTTAAATTTTGATTACCGTGACATAGTAGCAATACAGTTATAACAAATAACAAAAGGTTCGATACTGTCTCTCTCCCCTAAAATATTCTGCATACGAGATGAGATGATGTATAGGTGAGGTAATGATTGGTCTGCTAATTATAAATAGTTATATATTGAGTTTAGTTACTGAGACAAATTCTATGATTAAATAGTGTTGAGTCAAATATATATAAATAGAATGGTTTTGGAACGAGGTTAACACATTTGCTTAAATCTGCTATTGTGATCAGTGTTGTGTTGCCTGATGATGGTGCTGGAAAGTAGGCACCGAAACGTCACCAGTAAACAAAGATGTGATAGAACCGCATTTCCAATTGAAGTAAAAATGAGTCAACCCAATCAAAGACAAAACAAAATTGGAAATAGTGACAAATCGGATCTTTGTGTAACTGCCCGTGTACAGCTATTACCCGCGTACGCAAAACGCGGCATTGATAACCTGAATGCTTACACACCGCAAAATATTGAGTTCAAAACCTATTTGAGGATCAAATATGATGCGACAGTGGTCACACTTATGAATCAGTACAAGCGGAAGAAGATGCAGATTGTTAGGCAAGTGGAAAATACCTCGTTCCTTAATAAATGTTTAAAATTTAATGTTATACCGAAATGTTTTAGATTTAAACTTTCTTTCGTTTTGGATAAAGTAGGAAATACTCTTAAGCATGAGCTTTGTTTACATTTAATAAAAATATCGATTAAGAAACTAAACAAACGTAAATTTGAACTGATTAGAGAGAAGACAAAAATAAGGTCCATATTACTGGCGAGATTAGGTATGTTGGATTTCAAACATATTGAAGATTTCACAGACAAAACGAGGGATAATGAAATTAAAAAATTAGACAAAGGCATGAAAAAAAACTAGCAATATTGGGAATTAATTGCCCTTTGAGAAATAGGAGAATTGAAGAGGTCATGTCCAAACGTTTAGTTAATTTATCGAGAATGGATCTCGAGGAAGACCAAAAACAAATTCTTAATCTTGGACTTAATACTGCGATCCCTATTGATTACGTACCTAGGAATGAAATAATTACAGAAACAGTTAAGATTGCCCAGTTTCTCCCAGAAAAAGATAAGACTAGGTTTGAATTGGATGTGTCTAAAGCGGTGTTAGAGCACAAAGAGGTGAGATGCAAGCAGAGTTATGATCTAAAACGCTTAAGAACAGAATTATTATCCAATAAAGTAATATGCCTCAAGGCAGATAAAGGTGGTGCAACGGTACTTATGAACCGGTCAGATTATGAATTGAAAGTGTATGAACAATTAAATAATTTAGAGGTCTATAATAAAATAAATAAAGATCCATCTGATAAGTTACAAGGACAAGTTAAGACTATAATTAATAGAATGATTGAGTCGAAGGAATTAGAACCAGGACTTGAGAATTCATTAATACAACGTGACACAGTCCCTCCGAGAATTTATGGTCTAGTGAAGATTCATAAACAGGGGAATCCACTTAGATTAATCGTTAATGTACAAAACTCACCAACATATAGATTGTCGAAATTTCTATGCAACAGAATTAGAAAATATACTTATTTCTTAGATTATACTTTAAAAAATACATATCATTATATTGACATTATTAGTAGATATAACTTGAATGATAATGATAGAATGGCTAGCCTGGACGTTGTATCGATTAATACTAATGTCCCGGTACAAGCCGCATTAGAAAGTGTGAAGCGTTGTTTAACAGAGTTCCCAGAGATAATAGAAGGTAGTAAAATGATGTTAAGTAGTATTATGGAAATTTTAAATATTTGTATGTCCTCCACCTACTTTAAGTTCAGAAATGAATTTTATAAACAAGTTAAAGGTGTCCCTATGGGACAACCACTATCAGTCCCGGTTGCTAATATTTTTATGCACTATTTTGAAAAAAATCTGTTGTTAAAATCTCCTCTTAAGCCAAACTTGTATGTAAGATTCCTGGATAATATGTTTATAATTTGGAATCATGGGGATAATGAGTTAAATAAATTCCTCGAATTAGCCAACCAATTAGGTGAATTAAAGTTTACATTGGAAAAAGAGAATAATGATGAATTACCCTTTTTGGATGTGAAAATAAAACGGAATGGTTCCAGATTGGAAAGAGATATTTTTAGAAAAGAGACTTATTCAGGACTACTTCTTAATTTCTTATCAAATCACCCATATGGAATGAAAATAGGCATTCTTAAATCCATGATATTAAGAAGTCTTAGAATAGTGGATATAGAAAATAGAGATAAGGAAATGAGGAGATTAAAAGAAATATTCAAACTAAATAGCTATCCGTCAAGTATAATATATAGATTAATAGATGAGATGTTACAGAGATTTAACAATAATATAATAAACAAAGTAAAGAAGAAAACGGAACCGGAGAAGCACAAAATTATGGTATTACCTGATTCTAAATTGAGCAGGAAAATTAGAATAATAGCAGCTAAATACAATATTAAAACAGTTTTAAGACAATCGCTTACTATAGGCAATAAACTACCTAACCAAAAAGAAAGAGTAGAACCCCTCGAGACATCAGGAGTATATGCGATACCTTGCAAAGAATGTAATCTCAGGTATATAGGCGAAACCATGCGACCTATAAAGGTTCGTAGAGGTGAACACAAGACAGCCTGCAAATATAGACACATTCAAAGATCAGACCTAGCTAGGCATTCGAAGGAAACGGGTCATGAAATAGACTGGGAGGGATGTAAACGCATCGCGTTATACAACCGAAACAGATTAACTAGACTAATTAGAGTCAATTGAAATAAAATCAGGAAAAGGTGTAATGAATGTAACATCGGTAGAAATATCATTGGGCCCAATATTTAATGAAGCATATTCTACGGTCAGAAAACGTGAGGCTGCGGAACCTGAATTAAGTGGTAACCTAAGTAAAAAAACCTCGTGTATAGCAAACTGATTGCGAATGACCTGTACCAATATCAATTCCTATATACTTATTTTTCTCAATAAAATATTCCAGAAGAGGGTATAATTTAATTTTGCTACCTACTAATTATTTACTCTATTCATAGTATCTTGCCCCCTCCTCACCGAAATGCCACTCGTAATTACTTCATTTATAAAAGTAAGTGTAAAATAGGTCTGACGTGTGCAGTTAGGAAATGACAGTTATCATTTTAGTTTTACTTGTATGACCGTTACACGTGCCTGTAATTACATGTAACAGATTAGCTCTCAGTTTTAAGTAAACGCTCACGCACATACACACAAACACGCCTATCCAGTGAATAGTCAGATGTTGCCAAATCGCTGTAATTTCACTGGGATGAGTGTACACTTGCATTAACTGATTACTCCTCAATTCAAAACAAACGAGAACACATACACACAGTCATGACGTACGCTTATCTAGTGAGTTGTCATTAATTGTCATTATATCACTGTAATCTCATTGCGAAGAGTGTATACATGTAGACATATACACAAACCAATTTAACATACACTTTCCTAACATTTTTATAAAAAAACGTTATGCTTAAGAGATCTAAAAACAAGTATAAATGAGGCAGTTTAAATTAATATTTCCACTTGACATATTGATTGTCAACTAAGTCTGTGATGTGTTTGCCATTGAAAAAGACCTCCGCACCCGGAGGTCGAAATATATGGAAAAATCAGAATGACAGTGGATTCAAATATTTCGGTACGCAATCCGAAAATCAGGTAAATTATCTCTTTCCTGTCGCGCAACATGCTTCTTTTAATAACTAATTTGTTTAACAGGGACAAAACCTAAATACAGAAAAGGGAAATCTAGCGTTCTTTATCAGCCCACACATAACTAGGAGTTTTATGATTATGCAGCAGTAAAGCATCATTTATTAACTTGTCTTTCCTACAAATTACAAGTCCTGCAAACTCCTGTGTAAGAATTTAGCCTAAGGAATTTGTATAATTATTTGTAAAGGCGACAAAGACGAAATTTGATTCGCTGGTAGACAATATAGTGATTCGAAATTTTTTTGTGAACATTAATACACCAGCTGGAGCTGTACTGATATTTTAAATTGTGATTGTCTTTTTTTGTTGCCTAATAGTTGAAACGTTCTGACTGCTAATCAATATACTTAGAATCCTTCTGTGAGTCCTGCATGCTAAATGATGGTTTACCCCATAAGGACAAGGCTACTACTATTGGGTTCGCATATCTGGCGTGTTAACAATGAACAAGGATAATTCATTTTATCATTTATTCATGTACAAAATTATTTTTCTGATTGAACGCAAAACTATGGCTGAACTTCAATGAGTCACAATTCAGATCATGCAAGTTCATTAAAAATAACACGCAAGACCGTGAATCCCAGTATTGAGCAAACTTGTTTCAGTTTAGACCTCTACTTAGCCACAATCTTAGAAACAACCATAAAGATTTTTTGCCTAACATGAACATCAAAATAGTGAGTGAGATACAACGTATCTACGGACATGTTTTTGCACTGCTGTGTTCTCGTGTGTAATGTGGGAAATACGGCGGAAGTCTGCGTATTAGAACACACAATGTATTAATCCACAGTGCGGCACCATATTATAAAACGTGCAATGAACAACTATTCATTGATTTATAATATTAATAGACAAAAATGACTGATTTAAACATTAAAATGATACTTTTGCGCTGGGATTTTGTTCGATTCTACGGTGCATTACGTAATTTATAATAAATTTTGAGGACAAGAAGCAGTTTTTAACGGGTTTCACCATTCAAATCAATCAGATAGACCCTAGGCAGCCACAAAAAATGTTTAATCGAAATTTACTGTAAAGTATAAAAAGAATAACACACGTTACATATTAGTATTTAGATATTTTATCCAGAAAAATACAATGATAAAAAAAACAAAATGGAATGCAATAATGCTTAAACTAATTCGACGGCTGTCATTTAAAGTTTAAAATATTAAGGTAGAGCACATAAGTTGTGAGTCACAAACACAAAGACATAACTCAATAGGCACGTAAATATTGTTACAAATTATTCACAGCAGTGTAAAGATATCTGTGACTTTTATTGCATTAGTTATGGTATAAAACACAAGCAGATTTTAGGAATACAACAAAAGGAAATTTTGCTGGACAACAACTTATTTAAAATCTTTCCGGATTGCAATATAGTTGTTTCTGTTGCTGTTTTACCAGAAACAATCTAGAGAGGCATAATTAAGCTACGGGGCATCCTATTTGCACAAAAATTAATCATAAATATAAATAATTAGTTAACAATAACAAGCTACAGATTGAATGATCAAATAAAACCCAAAAACATCTGAGTTGTGGTTACCAAAAACAAGTTAAGTTTTTCATTTATATTAAGCCTAAATAACCGTAATTAAATTAAAGATTATTCTACTAAATTATTCTTACATTAAATGGACGAACATGTTCATTATTATAATTAAACGAACAAATGGTTGCCCAGGCGGTGATAACAATTACTTTTAATCAAGGCTGCGATCTTGATATAAACACCTAGCCCATTATGTACAAACATTTATCAATATAGAATAATTGTATAGTGTGGAAAAGGCAATTCATCCAGTAGACCGGTTCCGTCCTTATTGGGAACTCATCACTTAAGGTCCAGAATTTTCCGCAAACAGGGCTCGAATCTGGGCACGTCTACTTCGGAATCTGGAGCTCTAACCACTGAGCCACCCTGCCGCACAAAAGGCAATTCATCAAGTAGACCGGTTGCTCAGTGGCTAGAGCACTAGATGCCGAAGCAGACGAGCCCTGGCCGCGGCAATTTCTGGTCAGTACGTGATGAGTTCAAAATAAGGACGAAATCGGTCTACCGGATGAATTGCCTTTTCTACACTATATAATACTTAGTTTATACAGACAAATGTTTGTACATAATAAATCAGGTGTTTATATCTAGATCGCAACCTTGTTTAAAAGTAAGTTTAGTATTAGCATGTATGATATAAAATATGTTTTTGTTTAATGCAAACTTTGCAGTATTTCATCTTTTAATTCTAATGCTTGTGTGTTTGCAATGTTTTATATTCGAATACATTTCAATAATGACGACTGATAAAGTTACATTAAATATTCCAAATTAAGGTCTCGTAATTACACACTCAAATATGAAATGTCAATGTAAAAGACGAATATTTTATCTTACAGAAAAGCAGAACAAAAAACCAACAACTTCGGCTTAATCAAACAATAATATGGTAGTATCTACTATGTTATCCTGATAAATTTACTCATAGTGGCAAGGTTTTCATTGTCTCTCTGCCTCTCTCTCTCTCTCTGTCTCTCGTAAACCTCACTAATAATTTGTCTAAATTCACTTATATACTTTTTTCACTCATGGTTATATGGCAGTGAAGCATTAGTCACTTTTGACTTTTGTATGGCTGGACATGATGATGATGATGATGACTATGTCTAAAACAGTCCTACCAAAATGACTATCCAAAATTTGTCACGTAGGGAAGAGCCAAGAATGGCTGACGCAGCACAAGAAAAAAGTGAAAAATAAACGAGGTCGGTTTTCACGGCGAGATGAGCACTGTATTTATGCTCTCCTACTAAAGACAAAGTAGCCAATGATGTTTTAAAAAGTCATTAAAATATTTTACAAATTAGGGAAAGACCAATAAATGTTTCATCAATATCGTGTGAAATTGATATGTGAGTTTTTTAACAGTTCAGATTAAATTGAAAATATTTAAATATTACAGAAATTTGATTGCTGTTCGATTCTCAAACTGTCATGGATACCAACGAAATGTAAACAGAGGATGAAAAATTACCTAATGGATGGTTCTATTTACCGTGTTATACAAGATTAGATTTAAATCAGTTATACGTATAGTTTTGTGTATGCTGAGTTAATACATGGAATACAATAAACCACGTACACTAATTTAACTAAGATGTCTAGGAAACATATTTTTCCGTTCCTGGATGACAGAAATAAACTAACGAAGACGAAAACGGTAAAATCGTGAATATTTAACTACATTATACAGGCGACAAGGACTAAATTAGATTCGCTGATAGACAATATAGTAATTCGAAATCTTCTGTGAGCATTAATACACCAGCTGAAGCCGTACTGATACTGTAAATTGTGATTGTCTTTTTTGTTGCCAAATAGACGAGACGTCATGTCTGCTAATCAGTATACTTCAAGTTCGAAGGTAATAAACAACCCAATCAAAATAATAAAATTTGAATAACATGTATAATACAATTTTAACGAATCAACGAGAGAATGCAGTTTTAATGCATCAGTTAAGGCGATCTCAGAAGCATTCGATTTGATTATGGATAGCACCAATCAACACAACAAAAATAGATAAAATGCAGTCCTATACAGTTATTTAGGGGATGCAAAAAATTTAAATTATTTCGTCCAAGATATTTCTCTATTATAGAGCTACTTCAGGAATAGATGATGATGGAAATGATATTAAATTGTTAATTAATATTTCATAAAATATCATTGTTGTCTATCACATGCATATATATATATATATATATATATATATATATATATATATATATATATATATATCATGGCTCTCATTTGAATATGTGGATGACAATAAGTTTATTGATTTTGCTTCTGATATCTGTTTGGGCTAATTATTAAGTATATATGCGAATGTGTCTGTTCGCCTAAACTGAGTCAAATTAATTGCCAAACACATAATCAAATGAGAACCCAGGATGTATATAAATGAAAGATCGTAAAGTGATGACTAGTAGTCTCTCTCTCTCTCTCTCTCTCTCTCTCTCTCTATATATATATATATATATATATATATATATATATATATATATATGCATGCATAATGTAGACAAGAATGCTGCTCTGCTAAAATTGAAAACTAGTTCGAACGGGTGAAATATGAACCGAATTTTGTTACCCGAGAAAATCACAACTACAAGTTAATTCTCCTGCTGACCTGGTAAATTTGCAAGCGATTTGGCATGATAAAGTAAAGGATTGTGGATAAAATGTGTAATCAAACATTCACATGCACTCACAATTATACAAGTGCTTTGGTGCGAAAGAAAGCATTAAAACGCCAAACTTATATGACTGAATGTTTGATCAAAGGGGTAGTATATAAAAATGTCAAAATTGAATTTCTCATTAAAAGAATAAACTGACAATGAAAAAGGTAAATAAACAAGCAGTTTAAAAATATTTAAAATCACATTTGCTCATGAACAAATAGAGAATATAAGCTGATATTAACACAGTTTTTAACTACATATTACGATTTTCTGACGAAAGAAAAAGAAATTTGTGCGAAGAGTAGAACATTTTGCAAATATTTCAATTAAGTGTTCAATCTAAAATCAAGTGCAATTCAAACTGCTTATTTTGGCCAGTTACTCCTATTAATGCATTCGAGTGTGATTTAGAAAATCAATATCTATCCCACACCCGTTGTAAAAAACCAGTCTAATTATCCCACAACCCAATCAATAAATAGTATGGAAACAAGAATTTCGCTTCGAAGACAAATAAGGAATTGCCAGTTTTCGTGCTGTGAAAGCAACATGTCTGGACAAATGTTCACAAACTATGAGTTCATAACAAACAATAAACTTGTTCTCAGAGAATTGTCAGTCAAAATGACAATTTCTCTTATTTACAATGGATAAACAAACATCTCTAGAAACCACCTCTATAATTTCCTTGGGATAGATTAAAGCATCACAGATAATAGAACAATCATCTGTTGAATCAACATAATTTGCTTTATTATTAAAAAAATCCAATTAGAAGAAATTCATCCACTTTAATAATTTTTTTCAATTTACGGTAATTTCCTTTGATTATGACATGGAATCTTATTAAGAACGTTCACGACAAAATTAAGTAACAATTACGAATATGAGACGCAATTACAAGGTCGATTCAAGACGGGTTTATCAAATTTGTACCCTGTCTGAAAAAAACCGTTGACACTTGTAGGCCAGGCAATCTAGTTGATATCTGCAACTGCAAGAGGTAAACAATCACTCATGGCGTAAGTACAATTTGCAATAAAGGCTGCTTTTGATAGCGCCGCATCAAACCGCCAATAAACGAGATTCTCCTGTAGGAGCGATAAATATACTTTATAACTGCGTAATACTGTTAGCATACAAAAAGAATAGAACGAAATATGTAGAAAAATTGGCTAAAATACTCTAATGGGGTGGAAAAAACTCAATCATTAAATATAGCGCCTACACATAATGAGTACTACATGATTTAGATGATATCACCATTCAATTCAATGTGCTCGACTGGAGAACAATAACCGATTACATTATTCTCGGGTTACAATGGCAAACAGCATATCATAATTTGAATGGGACATCTAGATTTTCTGCACGATTAGTTCCAGATGAGCCTATGGCCATAAGGCGTAATTAATCAGACCACTACTGAGCCCTTTTTGTTACTAGATTGCAACAAATTTTCGCCCATTCAATTGACTCATTGTACGTAAATGTAACGTGCAAATAAAAAGAAATCTATCCCACCTGTGGTTCCAATCATCCGTCTTAGTCGCTTTGTTGGCCAGGCGAATCGAATGTGCAATTAGCTTTCACAAACAATGACCAAACCAGTGCAGTCGACATTCAATAAAAAGGTTCAAAGTGAATGACAAGTAAATATCGGACGTATAGAAATGGTCGGTTGGCAATCTTTGCTCCTAATTAATACTATCTGACGCTCAACTGACAATTATCTAAGCCAAATTCAGCGAATACATTGATAAGCATAGTTGTGCAGCCATACAGTGCCATCTCCCAGTCTCCGCAGAATAAAGCAGAACCGGCAGTATGCCTGATTTGAAGACCTTGGAAATTGTGCTAAATAAAATATACGGGCGATACCAGTGTATTGCACAATGTTCGACAGAAGTTGATCCACCTCGTTTCCCAAAAACTCCTAGGAAAACGAAATTCTTGATAAATGGCATTAGGCTCTGGATCAAAATTGGCCATAATGGCTGTTTTGATGCGATAAGCTTGATCTGGACGTCATCAATTAAGACCTCGCCACAAGGTTCCATGCAAAGCAGAAACAAAAGGCAGCTGAGCGGTAGAGGAAGCATAGTGAAGCAAAGCTGGAATCGATTTGTAAGTGAGATAAATTTGGATCCAATTTCAAATATCATGGCACTGTAATTTAAACTGAAATACCGTCTTATGCAGTCATACTAATGTGACAATATGAAGATTAGATATACTAAAAGCTTTGCCTAGACGAAAATGAGTGCATCAAATAGGAAATAGAAATTAAGTTGGAAATTGAAGCATTACTGAAGTCCACATAAAAGAAAGTATAGTTATGCATCAGTGAAGTAGTAAGAGCAAAAATCAATTTACGCAGCATATTTCTAATTGTTTCGCGTGAACACGCACGGAAAAGGCATGCAAACATAAGTAATTATATATATGCTTGAACAGACAAGTGGTGTCGTTAAAATCAAACCAGTGTTCGTAAATAGGAATACGTCCTTTATTATGCAATCAGAAAGGTAAGAACGAAAGGCTTAAACTAGAAGTGATGTATGTTAATGATTGAACATGTACCTATATCACAATTTCGCCGTTTATATTCACTGCTTTGTAGATACTTGAGAAGAAAATAAGAAACGAAATTATATGTATCCGACAAAACGTCTTATTAACCATGCGAATATTAAAGATAATAGAAGTTATATTAAAGTTATAACTCCAAGCGAATACTTTTGAGCAATAAGAACGAAAACACACTGTAAAAGATTTAATGTAACCCAAATTAATGTTATTTATAATTTAAGGTCAATTACTGATAGTCGTGTCAAGTCAATTCTATGAGGATCGTCTTCACCAAAACACATAATTATAATTTGTACATAAATATGTTAAGTTATTGGAAAATAGGCAACAATCAAAAGATTCGATGATGTTCACGTGTTGTTGTCCTACTTCATCGACTAAGAATATTGTCTCAATATGAATAAAACATCACAAAATGTGGAATTTAGTGAGGCGCAAAACTACGTGGGGATGGTAGATTTATTGAAAGACAAATTATTAATAATGTTATTATAGTATTCTGAAAAGAGAATAACTAAAAATAAATACAGACAGAGTCACGAACAGATGAATACGCCTAGCTCATGTTATCAAATTAACCAATGCAAAACAACAATCATCTACATTTGCGTAGATCAGGATAGGACACTAGAGCTAACGTCATAGAGCAATAAAACCGTACAAGAAGGCAGAATTAAAACAAACAATTACTACAATAGATTAAATGAATTATAATGGGAATCAGTAAGTGGTAGATAAATTCAACTTTCGAAAGAATATGCGAGGTAGAGAAAGCATAACTATCACGAATGAGGAAACCTGCGTAGAGTATCTGAGCTCACCGATACAAAGGCGTCGAAATAAACTGATTCAAAGCCAGGCTTAAAATGGACGACCTAGTGTTTTTTAACAAACCAAATATAAATAGAAAAATTATATCATGACTGCAAGGCAGTGATACATCTGTTATTATATGTTGACGCATTATTGTACTATCTGTCTTCATAATTAAAGTAATCCAACTGCTTTCAATTAAATAAATATGCAAAAGAGATTCCTGCGTAATTTGCACGCAAAAGAGCTAATCCAACTATGAATGAGCTGCAACAAATGCGTTTATTTCGCTTATCCATGGCATATGCGTACAACCACGCAAATATGTACACGACTGGAGATGCAGGTATCCAATGCAGCGGGTTTCCGAAGAATATGCCCGTAAGGCAAACTTAGCCAATAACTCACGTGCTAGTCATATTTCCGTGTAATTTTACTGATACAAGAACCCCTCCGACAGTAAGTGTACGATGTGTTATACTAGTGACAGACAATTCGCACGTTCGCGGCCAACTGATTGTTCGTCTACCACTGGTACGTGCTCAGTCATATACTGGAGCTGGTGCACTAGGCTGGCGAGAAGAGTACAAATTCATACATAATTAGCTCAAATGATTCCAATGTAATCGATCCAAGAAGCCATTTTAATTATTTCACCTTATGCCTTGCCCAATAACGTTTAGCGCTGTGAGAAAATCTACACTTATTAGATTGTAGTAATATTGCAATAAAACATCCGTAAATCATTGATATTGTAATCCGCCAAAATATTCAACCAGGCAGCAAATAAGGAGAGTATAGACTTTTGTTTTGTTATGTTGGGTTTCTGACAGAGAACAAATGCTTTTAACTGCCAAACTGTACCAATCACCAATTAATCTTAAGGTCAATAGATTCTTTTAAAAGCAGTGAATCAGGAAGTCCGTCGAAAATTAACGATGAAAACTGGTAAATAATGCGATACAAAAAAGTAACCCTTCAAACAGTATAGCAAATAAAACAAAAACAGTACCAATGTCCTACGAAAAATACCCGTATTTGGGATGCAGAATAAAAGAATATGAAGCCATAACAAATCATGCAAAATAGGCAAGTTTTGTGTTGCCCACCATTTCCCAATTTTTCGCCTAAACAGTCGGCTGAATATGGCTTCCCCCAACTGGTGTATACAACACGGAAGTGGAGAGATCACCTCCATTGTACCCAGCGACTGACGTATTTAGACCACCAGCCACTCCAGTAGAGCTGTCTTTTAACACTTTATTGGTACAGTTGATGCCTTTGTCCGGCACAATAGCTACATACTCGCCACTATTTGACAAGATTTTTTGGCGTTCCTCAGTCAAATGTTGATCTGTAGACAGGCTGTTTGAAGAGGACGCAATGTAGGAATTTGTCGACACGATGCTTGTATTCTCTACTTGTGGTTTGTGTGATGAATTAAATTTTTAAAATACAAACAACTAAAAATATACATAAAACTTATACCAGAGGTAAAATACATTCGGATACAAAATCCATTTTATGTAGTCTCCTATAAGCGGAAAGGTAGTATCAACTGAAAACAAATATAGAGCTCTGGCTCACAAAAACGCACACATGCCAGTTACCCTGCTGGCGATAATAAGATACGGCGTCATGGAATACTCGATTTGGCAAATACTAATTTCCAGCCACGAGATCGTTGGTATATCGCTACTGCGATTCTAGGAATCTATCGGAGTTGTCTCAGTATCCTGAAAGCAGAAAACCAATATAGCAAAATTTACGATTTCATGCCTCACTGTCGCCTAACAATGCAAGTAGCGCTGTAAAAGAGCATAAGGTCACCAATACCTAGTGCATGGTGAAAAATTTAGCCTTGGTTTTTCTTGTTTTTGACAATCATCCAACAAGAGCTGATGAGCACCATTTGCCAAAAGAATTAAAATTTGAGGCGCCAGTCGCCAGTTTCCATTGGCAGTCGAAACCTGCTCTCAGGATCTGGCATGCTTGCAATCATTCCATCAATGCCAATTTAAAACTATGTTTAAGTTGTGCAATAAAACAAAATATGATAAAGGTCACATTATGTTGATAAACTTGGCAAGATGCAGGCTACCATTGCCGGCAAGACTGTATAGGGTCGGTTGTTAAGCCGAAAATAGTAATAACTACGTGTTGATGAGCAGGATTTATGAGCTGTCCTCTTAAATAGTACCACAGTCAAAGCCATCGGCATTGTTTAGATTTTTGCGAAAGTATACATACAAGCATAGATACATGCACAATTCTGTTCAGTCAGTTGCAGCCACAGCAGTTAATCTACCATGTAAAAATGAAATAAACGATGTTAGAATGCTACTCTAAGTCAAAAGTAACAGTGGTTCAAAGTTGTATTGACGATGGACCGCGGCTACTAATGGAGTAGTTCGAGAAAGCATGAACTTGATCTACAGTTTTAAATCCCAATCAAATTATGAGTTTGTCTAGTTCGTTTCTCTCGCTATTCACGAATTCTTCTGTGAATAACATTCGTGTGAAAATTTTGGTTGCAAAATCTTACACGCGGACGGTATTCTTTCACTTATTTAGGATAAATAAGTTTATCGAAATAGAAAAAAATATGCTAGTTATGGTCTTACATCTTGAATAATTCCAATGGTAGCCAATCGAACGTAGCGGCTTTGAAGTCATTCATGAAATTGCAAGCATATATAATATTATTAATGGAATGAAATTTAATAGCAGTCTCGTAAAACGCTCGACAGTTTACTTCGTCGTTAACCAATCTGTCTACGATGTTAGGCAGATCTAATAAAATTTAGAAATGTCGCTAATACCGCTCAAGAGTGCGGTTCAGTGCATGAATTCAGTGTACGTAGTTCATTCCTGGTCAAAGTCCTACCTGGGTTGGCCTAGCTGTCAAAACGGCAAAGCTTCTTTCGGATAATGATAAGGTGAAATTTGAATTAGACGTTGCCTCATTGGTTTTAACACACAAAGAGGATAAAGTTAAGCCTAATTATGAAATTAAACGTCTCAGAAAAGATTTAGTATCAAATAATGTTATATGTCTTAAGGCGGATAAAGGAGGAGCTACAGTTCTGATGAATCAATCTGATTATAACAATAAAATGATAGAACAGCTAAGTAATGCTGAAGTATACAATAAAATAACAAAAGACCCTACTGATAAGTTACAAGGGCAAGTAAAATTATTAATCAATAAAATGATTGCTAATGAAGAATTGGATTCGACGCATGGTAACACTCTCATTCAAAGAGATACGGTTGCACCCAGAGTTTATGGTTTAGTTAAAGTGCATAAGCCGGGTAATCCTTTAAGAATTATAGTGAATGTACAACACTCCCCAACATATAAAATTTCAAAGTTTTTGTGCCATAGAATAAGAAAATATTCCTATTTCTTAGAACATACATTGCTTAACTCATATCACTTGGTTGAAATTATTGATAAATATGTACTAGATGAAAAGGATAGATTAGTAAGCTTAGATGTAGAATCTATGTGCACAAATATACCGGTACCTGAGGCTCTGGATTGTTTTAGATGTTTCTTAGTTGATCACCCACTAATATTAGAAGGAAGCAAAATGACGTTAGGACACGTCATGGAGATGATGTGTATTTGTATGTCCTCCACTTATTTTAAATTTCGTAAGGAATTTTATAAACAAATTAGAGGCGTTCCAATGGGACAACCTTTATCGGTCCCAATAGCCAATATCTTTATGCATTATTTGGAAAATAATCTGTTGGATAAGACTCCATTGAAACCAAAACTGTACCTACGTTTCTTGGATGATATATTACTGATCTGGAACCATGGTGACAATAAATTGGTAAATTTCTTAAATTTAGCTAATCGAATGAGCGAACTACAATTTACCTTAGAAAGGGAATCGTCGGGTGAATTACCATTTTTAGATGTCAAATTAATTAGAAATGGTCTGAAATTGGGAAGAGATATTTATAGGAAGGATACTTATTCAGGAATCCTTCTTAATTTCAAGTCCAATCACCCGTTTCGTATGAAAGTCGGGATCTTAAAGTCATTAACATTAAGAAGTCTCAAGTTAACAGATATAAAGCATAGGAAGTTAGAATTAGACAGACTACGCGATATATTTAAGACTAATGGTTACCCTCCTCATTTAATAGATACAACAATGAGGGACATGGTGAAGAAATTTAATCCTAGTTTGAGATACACAAAAGCGGATAAGGATAAGGAAGAGCGGAAGGTCATGGTATTACCGGACTCTATATTAAGTAGGAAAGTGAAATCAATAGCTTTAAAATACAATATAAGGACCGTTTTAAAACAGCCCCTTACACTAGGCACTATACTCCCTAACCAAAAAGAAAAGATTGAACCCTTAGACACTTCAGGAGTGTATGAGATCCCATGCAATGATTGCAGTCTCAAGTATGTTGGTGAAACCATGCGTCCAATCAAAGTAAGAAGAGGTGAACATAAAACTGCGTGTAAATATGGACATATTGCTAAATCTGATCTTGCTCGTCATGTAGTGGAGACTGGGCATACTATCGACTGGGAGGAATGCAAACGCATAGCAATATGTAGTCGTAATAGGATGACGAGATTGATTAGGGAATCTATAGAAATTAAATCAAGATCGCAACTAATGTTCGTTTAATTATATAAATGTTCATTTCAATAACACTTAAACATGTAGTGTGGTGTCTGTTCAGTAATAACAGATTGTGGATGGTAAGTTGGAACTTTGGGTCTAAATGGATGCCATATGAGCTCCACCTAAAAGAAAATAGACTAACCAAGTTACATTAGTTAGTATATAACTGAAAATTGTGTACAGTGAAGTGTGCGGCAGGATCGCTCAGTGATTACAGCACCAGTTTCCAAAGCAGACGTGCCCAGGTTCGAGCCCTGTCAACGGCAAATTCTGGCCAGTACATGATGAGTTTCCAATAAGGACGAAACCGGTCTACTGGATGAATTAAACGAACATTGGTTGCGCGGGTGGTGATAACAATTATTATAATCAAGGTTGCGGTCTTGATATAAACACCTGACCCATTAATTACTTACATATGTCAGTATAAACTAAGAATTGTATAGTGTAGAAAAGGCAATTCATCCAGTAGACCGGTTTCGTCCTTATTGGGAACTCATCAAGTACTGGCCAGAATTTGCCGCGGACAGGATACGAACCTGGGCACGTCTGCTTCGGAATCTGGTGCTCTAACCACTGACCTATCCTGCCGCGCACTACACTACACACAATTTTCAGTTATATACTAACTAATGTAACTTGGTTAGTCAATTTTTCCTTTAGGTGGAGCTCATATGGCATCCATTTAGACCCAAAGTTCCAACTAACCATGCCCAATCTGTCATTACTGAACAGACACCACATTACATGGGGAAGTGGTATTGAAATGAACATTTATATAATTAAACGAACATTGGTTGCGCGGGTGGTGATAACAATTATTATAATCAAGGTTGCGGTCTTGATATCAACACCTGACCATTAATTACTTACATATGTCAGTATAAACTAAGAATTGTATAGTGTAGAAAAGGCAATTCATCCAGTAGACCGGTTTCGTCCTTATTGGGAACTCATCAAGTACTGGCCAGAATTTGCCGCGGACAGGATACGAACCTGGGCACGTCTGCTTCGGAATCTGGTGCTCTAACCACTGAGCTATCCTGCCGCACACTACACTACACACAATTTTCAGTTATATACTAACTAATGTAACTTGGTTAGTCAATTTTTCCTTTAGGTGGAGCTCATATGGCATCCATTTAGACCCAAAGTTCCAACTAACCATGCCCAATCTGTCATTACTGAACAGACACCACATTACATGGGGAAGTGGTATTGAAATGAACATTTATATAATTAAACGAACATTGGTTGCGCGGGTGGTGATAACAATTATTATAATCAAGGTTGCGGTCTTGATATAAACACCTGACCTGGATGAATTGCCTTTTCTAAATTATACAATTCCTAGTTTATACTGACCTGCAAGTAATCAATAGGTCACGTGTTTATATCACGATCGCAACTAATGTTCATTAATTATATAAATGTTCATTTCAATACCACTTCCCCATTTAGTGTGGTGTCTGTTCAGTAATGATAGATTGGGGATGGTTAGTTGGAACTTTGCGTCTAAATGGATGCCATATGAGCTCCATCTAAAGGAAAAATAGACTAACCAAGTTACATTAGTTAGTATATAACTGAAAATTGTGTGCAGTGAAGTGTGCGGCAGGATGGCTCGGTGGTTACAGCACCAGGTTCCGAAGCAGACTTGCCCAGGTTCGAGTCCTGTCCGCGGCAAATTCTGGCCAGTACATCATGAGTTCTCAATAAGGACGGAACCGGTCTACTGGATGAATTGCCTTTTCTAAACTATACAATTGTTAGTTTATACTGACATATGTAGGTAATCAATGGGTCAAGTGTTTATATCAAGATCGCAACTTTGAATATAATAATTGGTATCACCGCCCGCGCAACCAATTTTCGTTCAAGTTATTTTTTAATGGTAGAATGATTTTGAGCTGACATGTACCAAAAATACAATCGGGTTTCCTACCTAAAATATAGCATGGCCTTGACGCGAGTTTATAGCTCCCAATTAAAGGCTTTTACTGTAAAGTTGATTAGCCAACACATAACCGTAAATATTAAAAATGCCGATAATAAACAGTATCGGTCGTCGCGCAGGACAAATTGGGCTGACTTATATACTGCATCTTTTCGGATAGATAAGCCAAACCAAGATATAGTCGGCATTAACACTTTCAATTGTTTTCAAATTCAAACAGAGGCACGTCTGCACATAGCATGTATAAAGTAAATATTGACCAAAACATCAAGCCTAAAGTAATGCGACACAGGATTTGCACAGAAAATACAACTGTAGATTGATTATCACTTAAGGAAATGAAATGTAAAATCTCGGAATTACTTTTATTGCATAGAATCGTCAAACTCACCAAATTCATGTGATTCGCTTAAATTCATTGACGTTAATGAGTCGCTCATATCTGTGCGATTTGAATTTGAGGCCAACGGATTGTCAACCGAAGCAGGTGAGGATGTATCACTTTCGTTCGTGTTGGAATTGGTACCAATTAGAAGGCGCGAGAACAGAGATGCCAGATTTGCGTTGAATGATATACCTGAGGTATGATATACGACTGACCAAACGTAAGGCACAAAAAAATCGTCCGGTGATTCCTCTTCGATGTATTTAAACTTCAGTTCAGGAAATCGCTGCAAAAATAGCAGTTAAGACGTAAAATGTTTTGAATCAAAAAATCCAAACAGTAATGAAATATATGCTTAATCGAGAAAAACGTTTTACATAAAATAGGATTTACTAAACACATATTTCGCAAGAATTAGGTGACCTGATTTGAATTTTAAAGTTACCATATTAATTTCGAACTCGGCGACCAGCAAACAGCATATAATCACATTGACAGATATCGGAGATCCAGTCGGTAATCAAACGATATGATTATCCATCTATAAATGACACTGTTATGCTTTAGTCGTTTTTAATTATAGCTAAAACCAGTTATGCTAGTTTTTATTAGCTTCGGTGAGAAAAGAAAGGTATATTGAGACGTTATGTTGTGAGAATCGGAGCATATGCCTTGCCATCATACGCCCAATTGAATCCCGGCTGCCATTGTCAATCTGTGAGTGGTCCAATAGAAAAACCTCCAACTTGTAACCTAATGACACAAGTGTATCAGACTGATTTCCGCTTATGTGAAAATGCTTTATGTCAGCATCAAGAAAGCAGATAAAAGTTTTATTTGGGTAGCCAAACTCCCGTGATCGCAGTATTTTAAAATTCATTTTTTACGTTTACTGGCATGAAAATAGTCAATAAAATTCCGATTTACTCCTTAAGTTTCAAGTTTTCACTCGTAAATATACAAAAGTTATTGAACTATACAACAATAGATTATGCATACACACTGGCTACAAATATATTACTGTTAAAAATGTTGGGTGGTACCAGAATTGGTCGCAATGCCTACACCATGCGTTTCCAACAGCTTCCGATTACTAAAGTAAAACTCATTGACTGGATGAGGCAGAACTGTTTCTATCCAATGTGGGCAAAGTTATTGGATGGTACATTAAAACTAGGTGCTTAATGCCTATGGTGCTCGTCAACCCGGAGAGGAAAACTTTGTGCATAATCTATCTATCACAACTTCGAATATGTAGATATATTCCCTGAGAAAGATGTGCCTGAGGGGTAATTGAAATTGTTTTCGTGCAACTATCGTAAGTACATGAGTGGAACGATCACCTCCATAGAATCCCAAGATTAGCACATTTAGACCACCAGCCATCGCAGTACAGCTGCTTTTAAGCTTTATTGGATAGTTGACGCTTTTGTCGAGAGTTGTCGAGCACTATCTGCTCAAAGAATCTAAATACGAGGCGCTAGTGTACAGTTTCCATCAGCAGCCGAAATTTTCAATCCGTCTGATACGTTTGCAGTCATCCCATCAACGTCAATCTAAAATCGACGTTTTAGCTGCGCAATACAACATGGAATGAGATAAAGAAATCACTTTTCCCTACGTGCTAGACACGAACGAGAAACAATGATTATAACTGAAACCGCCCGGACAGCTTTCAGTATGCATGTATGTATTTTTGAATGTATATATGAATGTATTTACAGCCGAAAATAAGATTGCAAACACTTTTTTGGAGTCACCTGTAACTAAAGTCGTTCGTGTATCCTACAGTAACTAAAATGCTATGAAGAATAAGCTTGAGCAAACTTCGATTTACCTCCAAACGACGAAACATGAAGCTTGCATACAAATTATACTAGCACAAGCTCTTTAACACACAGTATTCAAAACTAAGAGAAATCGTAGTTAAATAAGTTGACTTCGCAAAAACTTCGGTGCCAGGCATGCAGTGGCCGAGGATGTCTGAATAATGTGAACAGATTACAAACAATGTCGAAGCGAAAACTCCTCTTCGATTAACAGTGGTCATTCAACCGAAGGAGTATAGGGACTAGGTGTTCTCGTCAGACAGTTCAAAATTCCACTTGATCCTTTACATATTCCTAACAACCTGGACTACAATGAGGTGACCCTTCGATATTGTTATTAAATCGATATCGAGGATTCATTTATTGAAGAGATAGTGAAGACTTGCAATCTTATGAATGACAGCAAATCCGCTGGAGTCGATGCACTCTATCCAGAATTAGACGAATTCGGAGAAATATGAGTTCAGGAGGACCTGCACGAGCTTCCTGTTGCAATTTGGAGATGCATAAGATCTAAATAGGTATAAGTATCCCATGTGCTGCTCAGCTACACGAAAAAGTGAAGCTAGTATTTCAGGAAACTATCGTGATATCAGTCTGCTTTGTACTGAAGCAGATATGGACACAGTTATTATGTTCATAAAAATTCGTGAAAGGCGAGAGGAAAGAGCCAAGCCAACTCAGAGTTTTGACCGGAAATGGGACGCGTGGATCGTAGTTATGTACTCAATCGCACTCCAGGGTAATACAACGGGCATCAGCGAACCACCATCGAACCACAAAAATTTTTTTCCATCATCCTATCGCAGACTCGTAATACAATAGTCTGCCTTCTATATAGTAGGCCGACTCCCAATAAAAGGGACATGACAATGCGTTAACAATAGAAATTAGAGCTTGTAATACAAAATTGCTTATAAAAACATCATCAGATCAACTCAAATAGAAAGAATTATTAGTTTCCCGCAACAGCAACTTTCAAAACAGGTAATTGGCTGTCTCATGTTAATTTGTCAAAGATGAACCTAGGCAACACAACCTACTGAAATTCATGTTCACATGTCACGAATACATGACCAAATTCATTTTGTTCGGAGATTTCGAGCGCATTTCTGGTTTTCTTCACTGCGCAATGACTTCCCATACATGGACCTCAACGGTGTTAACTAATGTCGATTGGATTCCATTCACCAACGTAGAGCAGAATAGATCCAGACTTGCCTCTCACTTTAAGTGTTCAACGCCTTTTGAACTACTAAATACCATACTTACCTTTTCGGAATACTCGGCTGCTTCCGACTTATTAACGTGAGAAATTTCATTGGAAGCATATTGTAACCAAAGGCGTCCTGGCCAAACCTTCATTCTTCAAGCCTATTATTTTGACTCATTAGCCTTTCAGAAATTAGTAGTGTTATTTAACTGTTTTGATTGGATCTCGCGTTTGACAAGGACGTGTATCTGCTAACTTCTTGGTGGGCATTGTCAATAATGCAAGACTTGCACTGGTCTCTGATATATTCTTAGAAATGGAGATTGGTGCTAATAGCAGATACCGATCTGTTGCAAAAAAGCGGAAGAGTCTCATACAGCCTTTAACTTTTCTGGGAAGGATGAACCCAGTATGGCTCAAGGATGAATTTCTCGGAAACTATAAAGATCAGGCTGTGTTAAAGTGTGCAACGCTACCAATCATAAATTTATTCGATTACCTAGGCTCTGCAAGGGGTGCGGGTACAGGTATCTGTCGAGAATTCAAGAATTATAGTCCTTAATGCAGCTGTACAAAAAACTTTCAAACCGACCATAGCTGCTGCCCCGATGGACATTATCTAACAGACGAATTTATTCATTTTGTTTTCAGTCATTAACAGAAAGCGATAAAAAATGCGAAATTTACGTTATAATCAGGAAAACCCGGCTGCTCGCTGAATAACCATCATCGCCGCATCTAGTTAAATAAACACAAATGGGTTAGATGCGGTAGTTTGAAGTTGTTCACACACCCAGCTCAAAAATCTTTTAGGCAACAACAGTGAATGAGCAGAATCGCAGAGAACCAACAGTCAAACTGTATGATATTTCTTTAAATCAAGTTTGCGAGCTTGAAGTATGATAATATTATCGGAGATATCAGCCACTTGATCATATCATAGTAACTTCTCGCTAACTAAGAAAACAATATATGGGCGAAAATTTAAGGAAGCCTAACAGAAAACAGGGTCTGGCAAAAAGGCACGGTTAAATATGTATTAACGGCATAAAGACTTTTGAAATCCACTCATCAGGAGATATGGATCACCGTGTATGTGTGTACATGTTCATTTGTGTATTTATATATTTATGTCGGCATGAAGGTATGTATGTGTATAAAAAAGTTAATGCGACTTTACGTTTGTTTCTATGCATTTACGTGGACATCTTAGTATGTATGTATGTATAAAAAACTTACACATATACATGCATACACACAAATATATATATATATATATATATATATATATATATATATAATAAATATGCAGGCATACATACGCATATACATACATGCGTACGCTCATAAAAGCATACATGCATACAACAATTTGAATAATTAAATGGACATTGGTTGCGCGGGCGGTGATAACAATTACTTTAATCAAGGATGCGATTTGATATAAACACCATGCCGTAAAAAACACAATTATAGTGTATATACTAACTAATGTTTCTTGGTTATATTATCTTTAGGGGAGTCTATATGGCATCCCTTTAAACCAATAATTCTAACTAACTATCCCAAATCTGTCGTTATAGAACAGACACCACAATAAATGGAGAAGTGTTAACCAATCATTCATACAAACATACATACATACATACATATATTCGTGCATACACACCGACATAAATACAACCATACAAACAAATATATATTATATACGTGCATACATAAATTCGTAAATATGCATACATACTAACGTACATGCATACATACATACATACATACATACATACATACATACATACATACATACATACATACATACATACATACATACATACATACATACATACATACATACATGAATATATGCATACATACATACATACATACATACATACATACATACATACATACATACATACATACATACATACATACATACATACATACATACATACATACATACATACATACATACATACATACATACATACATACATACATACATACATACATACATACATACATACATACATACAGACACACATACATACATACATACATACATACATGCGCATAAGAAAATATCTACACAAATAACTGTCCAAATCGGACAACAAGGAATAGGTATTGAACTGTAGCACCTCACTTTTACAGAGGTCCTTCTTAGTTGACGCTACCTTTTCGTTTTATTTGAAGGCGTTTGTTGTGTCCACCTATGTTGGATGGTCCACGTACTTGGATGTCTTCTGTATTTATTATTAGCGTATCGTCTAGACGAGCCTTAATTGTGCCTAATTCTGCAGTTAAATTATTCATTTGAGAAGTCAATGCCTGAATCAACGTTTCCAACCCATCAGAAGCCATTTTAAATGTACGACAAATGCTTTATTTTTACTCAATTATATATAGAATTTTTCTCGCACAACGAGCATCGATTTAATAAAACAAATTTACACATTAATTAATTTATGTTCACTTCAGCTCTAAGTCTGCTTTTCTCATTGGGCTGACTGCTTCATTCTTATACGGACACTTCTGCGAGGAATTTCTGTTGAAATACTGTCTGCCCTAGATAAGACTTTTTGTTCATTATTTGTCTTAAAGGTGGCCATTGCCACAGCGTTGCCATTGAATGCCTTGCCTTAAAGCTGACTTATACATAATTGTGTTGCACAGAGATTTAGTTTCTCTCTCCACATCTCTACATCTCTCTCTCGTAAATTTTATCAATAATTTATGTGCCTAAATTACTATTTCTGTCGTTATTTATAAAACTTTTCTTGTTTTTTGTGTCACTTTTTATAGTCATATGGCAGTGAAACATTAGATTCTATTGGCTTTGTGTGGCTGTGCATGATGATGAAGATGATGATGATAATGATGAGTACAAACAACAGCATGGATATTTTATACTCGGATCTTAGTTCCCTACTAAATAGTGTGACAATTAAGTATATAGGCTTGGCTACCGGAGTTTAAGTGACTCAGAATTCTAGTTTATATCAGATTCACATTTAACACAATGCAAAACGATATTGATGGACAATTGCTAGATGGCTATACAGAAAATAGATTATAGTTGAGTAGCAAAAACGTCATGTAGATGCAATGCGCCACAGGAAATCTTTCAACTATCTGACAATTATTTACTCAAAATTATCACGTAGTAGTTAGCTATAAATGATGTGGCTGCAGCCGGGATTGTCGTCCGTTTTGAAACACGTACACCGTAACGATCGTTCAAATTATCCGTCGTAGTTTTGCACTCACCCTTGTCAGAAAGCTAACTAATAATACGCCTGAAATATGTGCTAACAAACTCAAATTGCCTTCTTTACAACAAAAATACAGATTTTCTAAAATTGAAATTAACCGACCATGACGGCGAAAAAAATGGAACATACTATGGACGAAATTGAGATCTGCCATGCATTATGCAGGTATTTCTACATATAAAATTATAGGTTGTCGTTGTAGGGTCTCTAGTAATTCTATGGAGATTCTCATAACTCGACATCAAATTTGAGCTACCTCCGCTTATAAAAATACTCGGAAATTCATCGGGCATCAACTAAAACAAAGTATGATAGCTGATATTTAAACTTTCTTGACCAGAAACACGAGAAAGATAGAGAAAGTGCTCGCTCAATGTAATAGTCAATACTTTTTTTACCTTATCGTAGAAGAGCTCCTATAAAGTTAATTCAGGAAAGTAATAAGTGGTATTTTTCAATTGTGTTAAGTTTTTTAAACAACTCTATTATGAACCAAACTCTTCCATAAGCTACAACGTAAAGTATTACTTGCATTGTGCATAGCGGAACTTATTTTCGTCCACAGTACGTGCTAAATTTCACCACTAAGACCATTTAATTTCGCTTTTAGAAAATCTTCCCATTTTTTGGAATGACGGCTGTTCCAGTTCGCTTAAATCAATTTCAGGCTAATTTTTATTTACAATGGAAAAACTTTTTCCAACATCATTTTCAGACAATCAGCTGATGCAAGGCTTAAAAAAGAAGGGACAAGTGAGAACCCATCAATCGAGGCCAAAAATCAGATCACCTGAAAATGATCAAAATTCAAGATTTTACCGACCTAAGAGTGCTATCAATTGTCCCGCACAAGAAAAATGCGGTCAAATCCACAACAAGAAGGACAGCACTGCGCAACGAGATTCATCATTTAATAATTTTTATTTAGCCTTTCTGCAAATGTGTACTTATCTAAAACAGAAAAGTGCATAATTCGAGTTAAAATTCACGTTACAAAAAATGAGCAACAACCACGGATGCATGAACATCATCTACAGCTAAATGCTACAAAATCAATTTGAGTCCACAGTTGTAGGCAAGCTGGAGGACACCGTGTAACACAATATATTATACTACGCCTGACGTTTGTGCTACTCAAATATAATCTATGCTCTGTGCAGCTAACCAACAGTTGCTAGCTCCAACATCTTAGTCTAGTACCTGCGTGGTAAAATTAACGTACGATGACTGTAGTACGTTTAGATTTATTTACACATTTGTGCTTATACTAAAGTGAGTGTATTAAAACTAATATATACATAAATACTTACATGACACACGTGAATCTAGCGCAAACAGTTGTTATTTGTACAATAATGTTGATGCATAAATAACCTTTCTTATACGAAATTTCCAGAGATTACCAAGCAAAGATAACGTAATATTGAACACCTATAAATTTAGACGAATCAGTTTTGTTTGTATTAGAATTTAAAAGTTATTGTGTTGAAAATAAAATGTTGGACAAGAAGTACTTCAACTAAAGTCTAATATATGTTTATTCAAAGATTTCAGTATAAAAGATTATTATAATGAAAATATTAAATTACACGGCTTTCTAGTTTGTCGTTGTGCTCTGATGATGATCATGGAAGATCAAAACGCGTCAGTACATGTAACTAACGGTAGATTTTATTTGTTGCGCGACTAGTCAGACACAATGGATTTATGTTTATATCAATCTCGCAAATTTCTTTTCAAGAAATACTATCACCTCCCGTTAAATCAATGATTGTTTAATTGTACGACTTATAAGTACGTTGAAAATGCTGCAAATATTTTATTTTCGTAACTACATAGAAATTATGCAGCCGACATTTCCAATAAAGCACAAAGTTTAGGGGCCTTCTAGAAGTTAGAGCAGCATACATACATTTTATTATTTTCTTATACATGCATTGCGATTTGATCCTCGCTATTCAATTTTGCTGTCATGCTCCAATTAACATAATGGAAGGTAGAAACGCGTCATCATGTGTAACTGACAGTGGTTTTGCTATGTTGTTCGACTGAATAAATACAATAGGATTGGAGTTAATTTCAAGCTCGCAAACTTGAATTACAAAACTGTTATCACCATCCGTGTAATCAATGATTGTTTAATTTCCATTCCATCTGATTGATAAAAATAAGGGAACACAATTTTTTACATTTATTTGACTATTTTCTCAGTAGAAGCTAAATAGATCACACCAAGCAGGTAAAGTACAGTTTACTTGAAAAAAGGCTACTCGAAGCCAGTCTTTTTAACTTTATCACAATCTCACAAGTAATTATTAATTAAAATTATAATAAATCAGAATAATATCTGTAACATTTTATATTATCTATTGCGTACCTAGTAATAAGGAAATTAAAATAGAATCAGATAGGCATTCCACAGTCTACTAGAAAGAAAGTGCAATCGCCATGTGCACATGCTTTTTGAGCTAACTGGCAGCTGATCAGTAGGAACCGGCCTCAAACCCACTATATATTTCTTCAATAAAAGTGCGACTATTGAACTGTTCAATCCGCCAAGCGTATGTACATTGAAGAGACAGTGTAATAAAATTCAAATAGTCTTTAGAAATGCGACTTCAAAGGCAACTGACTACATATTACACATACCAAATCTATAAAGGGTACTAACACTACTATTTTGGATAAAGGCTAAATATAACAGAGTTGAGTCTACTACTACTACTACTACTACTACTACTACTACTACTACTACTACTACTACTACTACTACTACTACTACTACTACTACTACTACTACTACTACTACTACTACTACTACTACTACTACTACTACTACTACTACTACTCGGCGGCGGCGGCGGCGGCGGCGGCGGCGGCGGCGGCGGCGGCGGCGGCGGCGGCGGCGGCGGCGGCGGCGGCAGCAGCGGCGGCGGCGGCGGCGGCGGCGGCGGCGGCGGCAGGCGGCGGCAGCGGCGGCGGCGGCGGCAGCGGCGGCGGCGGCGGCGGCGGCGGCGGCGGCGGCGGCGAGCGGCGGCGGCGGCGGCGGCAGCGGCGGCGGCGGCGGCGGCGGCGGCCAGCCGGCAGCCGAGCAACGGCGGCAGCGGCGAGCGGCGGCGCGCTGGCGGCGAGCGGCGAGCGGCGGCGGAACGGCAGCAGCGGCGGCAGCGGCGGCGGCAGCGGCGAGCAGCGGCGGCGGCGGCAGCAGCGGCGGCGGCGGCGGCAGCGGCAGCGGCGGCGGCAGCGGCGGCGGCGGCAGCGACGGCGGCAGCGGCGGCGGCAGCAGCGGCGGCGGCGGCAGCGGCAACGCGGCGGCGGCAGCGGCAGCGAGCAGCGGCGGCAGCGGCGGCGGCAGCAGCGGCGGCAGCGGCAGCAGCAGCGGCGGCGGCAACGGCGGCGGCGGCAGCGGCGGCGGCGGCGGCGCGGCGGCGGCGGCGGCGGCGGCGGCGTAGCGGCGGCGGCGGCAGCGGCAGCGGCGGCAGCGGCAGCGGCAGCGGCGGCGGCGGCGGCGGCGGCAGCGGCGGCGGCGGCAGCAGCGGCGGCGGCGGCGGCGGCAGCGGCGGCGGCGAAGGCAGCGGCGGCGGCAGCGGCGGCGGCGGCAACGGCAGCCGGCAGCGGCGGCAGCAGCAGCGGCGGCGGCGGCGGCAGCGGCGGCGGCGGCAGCGGCAGCGGCGGCGGCGGCGGCGGCGGCAGCGGCGGCAGCGGCGGCGGCAGCGGCGGCGGCGGCGGCGGCGGCGGCGGCGGCGGCGGCAGCGGCGACGGCGGCGGCGGCAGCGGCGGCAGCGGCGGCGGCGGCGGCGGCGGCGGCAGCGGCGGCGGCAGCGGCAGCAGCGGCAGCGGCGGCGACCGGCGCGGCGGCAGCGGCAGCGGCGCCGGTACTACTACTACTACTACTACTACTACTACTACTACTACTACTACTACTACTACTACTACTACTACTACTACTACTACTACTACTACTACTACTACTACTTTATTACACATACGTATTGCATCATCAAATTGTCTAATATTTTAAATCACGAATATAGTGGGTTTCGGGCGTTCTGCCAGCTCCTACTCATGAGTCGTGAGAAAGTACTGAACGTATGTGCACATGAAATTATGTCCTCCGCTTATGTTAACTTTGGCATACTCTTCTAGCCTAAATTAGCTGGTTTATTACTAGGTAAGCAATACAATAATAAATAATTGCATAGATAGCAGCTCTGAGCGATGAAAATTTTATGGACATCGGCAACGTGTTCCCAGAAAACATCATAGCAAACAAGTAATATTTAAAAAAAAGATTTACCTTGATATTGCAGTTACGAAACACACTAGCGCTGTGCTTGCGTACGTTCTCCATCACCGTCATCGTGTGTGTCGGCATATTGCCCAACTCTTTTTGAATGCGCGTAGAGAAATATGACAGTATTGTGTCGATATTTTGCATAACGTCCTTAACGTCGGCAAAGAGACGTGTACGCGAGCAAATAATAAATGATGCAGAAAAAAAGCAAATTCAATAATTGCACTTATGCTCACAGAGTTACGAGCCACTATGGTATAAACAATCGGAAGCAAAATGCACTTCAACGCGCAGTGATGAAATTTTTCAAAAATATCATCTACAGAAAAAAATTCCACAACCAATACCAACAGATTCAATGATAGCAACCAAGGAAGCAGCTCTGAGTGACTGCATTCACAACACACCGCAGCCTCTTCAAAACAACGAAAATAGCCTAAGTAAAACAAATTATTATTTTATAAAACAAGCTCATAGGCGTAGAACGAATTTCATAACATCGAAGCTAGACAATGTTGACAGACGTGAACTGGTTTCACGATTTATCGCAATATGAAAGAGCCACTTCAGATCACAACTCAATAATCTAATACGATTAACGTAGATAGAATTTCAAACAGCATACACTTGCAAGATAAAGTTTGAATGCATAAAATGACAATAGTGGTAGCAAAGATGTAAGTTATGAAAAAGGAGTTAAGAAGAGAAATCCCA
Organism: Eudiplozoon nipponicum; assembly: GCA_029291075.1. Taxonomy (NCBI): domain Eukaryota; kingdom Metazoa; phylum Platyhelminthes; class Monogenea; order Mazocraeidea; family Diplozoidae; genus Eudiplozoon; species Eudiplozoon nipponicum. Next base: position 20,047 of record JAQBSW010003346.1, on the reverse strand, counting down.
TATAAAAAGTACATACTACCTCCATTCAGAGGCAGCCCACAGCCTAATTAATCCTGATGAGCATTTGATAAATTTGGTGAAAAAAACCCGAATGTGACCAATGATACGATTACGCACAATCTGATTCCATAGGACGATGAGGAGTTGGTCATCGACAGGCTGTATTCTAGTGTACAGCTTCATTGTCGAAGAGACAGATTAGGACACTGGACAAACCAGCAAGAGGAATTTTAAAACCTGGTGATGATACGATTGGACATTAAAATACCAGCTAAGATTATATGGTTAATAAAATAGATCGTCTGAAATTCCAACCGGCTAGCGTTTTAAGACTTAAAATATTACCTACCGAAGGTTTTCGAAATACTATAGAGCTGCAAAAAATCATATTGGAATAGTTAAATTGCTTAGTTTATTGTGGTCATTGGATATTCCAATATAACTGCACATGAAAAAAATATATGGATTTGAATCATGGAGTGAAATCCTGAAAATTGCAAAGTAGAAAGCAAATACGGTAAATACCTAATGAGCGAAAAAAAATCAAATTAACGAAATATTAAAGTCAAATAGCAATGCAGATAAGACCAATGGATTCAAGCAAAAACTAAGTGGAACAGCTTTGATCTAGGCATGACGTAACACGATCGCAGACCATAGCCCAAACAGATGCCGTTAAAGCGAACGACCAAAAAATATAACGTATATGCATCTTCCCTATTTGATATTGATGATAAATTTCGAGCGAGCTCTCATTTATCATAAATCAACTGAATGGAACATTAAAAGAAATTCAAGATAGCATAAATTCCCACCTAATTAAAGGCTTATATAAGTTTACCATACACGGAGTTTCATTAGACCATGATAAGAGGCACTTGTACTACAGGAACAGAAAAATACCAACGTAAAGCAACGGCACATCACCTTGTAGTTTTCTTGGCCTTGGTTATGTGCGTTATACCAGTCTAGGTGGTCTCGATTCAGTGTGTTGTTTACATGTCTCTACAACTTGATTGCATCTACTCCTTCCAAGAGCAGTATTCCTTTCATCTTTGTACGGCTTTTTATAATACTTTTACGAAGCAATGCAACAGTTAGGCAAGCGTTTTTTAAATATCTTGTATTGTTACCTGGCCATTGGTGTGTCCACCAAGGTGTTTGCGTCCACTGCCTTAAATTTTACACCGGATATTTCGACATCCTGTTTCGGAATTCTTTTCCAATGAAAAGTACATACCTCAAACAATTTGACAATCATTGAGTCAAATTATTATTATTATAATCAAGGTTGCGGTCTTGATATAAACACCTGACCCATTAATTACTTACATATGTCAGTATAAACTAATAATTATATAGTGTAGAAAAGGCAATCCATCCAGTAGACCAGTTTCGTCCTTATTCGGAACTCATCATGTACTGGCCAGAATTTGCCTGTCTGCGGCAAATTTAAAGAAATAAAAAGGATTTCAAGAATTTTCAAACGACAAAAACAGGAAGAACACACACTCCACACACATGTATATACTTCTAGATTCAATTCCAATCCGTGAAAATTCTGACAAATACGGATGAACGCCCAGTACAAATGTAACCAGTATAGAAAATGAATTTATTATGCTACTCTATGCAATATTTATTTTTCACAGTAGGCAAATATAAACTCAGATCTTGTCATATGTCTTTAATTTAAAATCACTTTCGTAAATAGATCGGCTTATGTTTAATAATGACGGATCTCGCCTAGCTGGTTAACACTTTTGATCGAAAACTTTACTCAAGTGGATGGACCTAAAGAAAGGTCTGGAAAATTGCATGCACTGCACGGTTTTGGAGAGGGGTAAAGGATGAGATTAAAAACTGAATTGAATGCTCTTAATTCACACCCAGGCCACGGCGATTGTGGTAGCTAGTCGATGAATGCCCACTAAGGATGAGATCAGTCTAGATTATAAATTATACTTGATACTTTATATGATGTTTCGTTTACGTCAGAATCAAATATAATTAAATTCTACCATGACACTTTAATTCCATATCAATACCACAAGTCATATAGTGGATAGTTGGAATTTTATGTCAAAAGCGATATTAAAAAGTATCCGCTTAAATTAAAAACTAACCAAATAATGAGTAAATAATTGAAAATTACATGCAATGCCTGGCTTCGATGCTGCAGGAGATGAGTGACATAACTCTGAACTAAGTGAAACCAGAAACAAGTCACAGCCTCACCCAATTAAGATACAAGCAATGATTATACAATATGTAAAAAGCTATATAGTAAATGAGCTGCATAAGACAGCAAATGCAATTATTCAGCTTGAACGATTTAATTATAATTAGAAAAACATAAATAATTGCCAAACCTGACGAGGCCAGGATTTCAAACAGGGTGCATTTTGTCAAGTTTAGCAACACATCAACTAAACCATTGAAGACGCGCGTTACATGTCCTTTTCAGTTACATACCAATTTGTGTTTAAACAGTATTAACCTCATGCGATTTCTCTTGAGTAATAATCTTAACTACCCATCAGCTATCTATCATTACACGACACCATGCCACCTGGGGCAGTGATAATGAATTAAAGACAAGTATTAGGAATTATATAAATACAAATAATATACATTTAGGTATATATATATATATATATATATATATATATATATATATATATATATATATATATACTTGTTTCTGTTTGCAAGGTTGTTAACTAAGTTTCTTTTGAGGGTTTTTGGCACACTGTTGTTATCATGAATGTATTGCCCGGTGAAAGTGTTAGTGGCCATTTATTTCAAGACTACTAAGATTCACTTAATAAACTTTTATTTATATACATTCTGGGTTTTCATAAGGTTATGTGGGTGGCAATAAATCTGACTCGGTTGTACTTCAATTTCTAATTTTGGCTGATAAGTATGTGTGTATGCGCATGTGTCTGTTTGCATGTAAGGATCTTTCTTGTTGTAGTGAAAAGTGATGTCTAAGATCGGGTCATTCTTGTATTGAAAGCTTGAGAGTAAACCGACTGTTCGCATTTATCATAATCATGGTTGCGGTCTTGATATAAGCACCTGACCCATTAATTACTTACATATGTCAGTATAAACTAAGAATTGAATAGTGTAGAAAATGCAACTCATTCAGTAGACCGGTTTCGTCTTGATTGGGAACTCATCATATACTGGACAGAATTTGCCGCTGACAGGGCTCGAACCTGGACACGTCTGCTTTGGAATCTGGTGCTCTAACCACTGAGCCCTGTGGCAGGGTGGTTCAGTGGTTAGAGCACCAGATTCCAAAGCAGACGTGCCCAGGTTTGAGCCCTGTCAGCGGCAATTTCTGTCCAGTATATGATGAGTTCCCAATCAAGACGAAACCGGTCTACTGACTGAGTTGCATTTTCTATGCTATACAATTCTTAGTTTATACTAAAATATGTTGTAGTTTCGAAATTTCTGTCTCTGTATGTGCAACCGTTGTTCATTTTCAGTTTGTTACCAATCCGATCGAATGTTTGTTGTGTCTGGTCGAGAGGGTGTTTGATTTTGTTGATACCCATATAATCAAATGAAAACCCAAAATATAAATAAATGAAAGATTGTGAAGTTAAGTTTAGTAGTCTCGAAATAAATGGCCATTATCCACTTTCACCGGGAAATACATTCATTAAAATAACAGCGTGCCAAAATCCCTCAAAAAACTTAGTTAACAACCTAGCAAACAGAATCAGTAAGATCTGTTCTGAACATAAAATCGAGGAACTGGGCTTCCTAAGGAAAAATATATAGCAAATATAAACTGAAAATCGCATCAAATAGCAAAAGAAATTCGTCCAGTAGACTGATCTTGGCTTTATTGAGAACTCTTCGAGTGTTGTTCAAAATTTGCCGCGGATGGAATACGAACCTAGGCACATTTACTTTAGTGTCTGTGATACGACTCGTGCTGCATACTACAGGCAATTTCAAGTCATGAACAAACTTATATTTTCTAATTAGACGTTCCATTAGGCGGAAACTATTTGGAATCGCTTAAGACCTGAAGATCTAGCTAACCACCGCCGATCCTTAATTATAAAACACGCATAATGCCATTTGGAGTAATTATATTGACTTTATGTCAAAGAATTTTTGTTATATGTAAATTGTCAGCACAAACTCTATATTGCGTCAGATAGCGACGGTAATTCATAAAGTTGATCGGTTTCGTCCTTATTGGAATTTTCTGCGGACGCGATGTGAATCGTGGCACATTTTCTTCGGAGTCTGTCACTCTATCCACAGTGCCAGCCGTGTGCGAAGTGGCATGGTGTATGTTGTGCAGTGAAAGACCGGTGGTGGTTAGTTAAAACATAAGGTATTTAGAAATTCCAAATAGTTTCCACCCGAAGGAATAACTAATAAGAACATATTAGTTGGTTTATAACTTGAATTTGTGTGTAATATGCGGCACGAGTGGCTTAGTTTTTAGAGTCGCAGAATCCAAAGTAAATGTGTCCAGGTTCGTACCCCGTGCACGGCAAATTCTGGGCAGGACTTGAAGAATTCCTAACAAGGACGAAACCTGTCTATTTGATGAATTACTTTTGATACCAAATTCACTATTGAGTTTATATTGACAATGTACATATAATCAAGATCCTGTCATTAGACTTCAAATCATTATATATATATATATATATATATATATATATATATATATATTGTTGGTATAAACTAAATATAGTATAAAATCCGAGTGGTGAGGGGACACCACTTGTACCAAATTCCCAAGAAACTCCATGAAATTGGAGCCGGCTTATCCTCCAAAAGGAGTCAGCCGCAGTAAAGTAAAGTAAGTATAACATAGCAAACTGGATTCATTAACTAGAATGGATTCGTCTTATTGGGAACACACGTGCCAGAATCGTCTTGCCCGGGATTTGTAACAGAATTTCACACCAACGCAATCGATGCCGTGCATCACAGGTAATTTTCATTCATATGTCAGCATATTTTTTTCGGTTAGTTTTTATACGTTTATTTGATTGTTTGAAATCGTAAAATTTAGTTACCTGGAATGCTGGATGTGATTTAAGTGGATCGAAAACAGTGCGTTCATACAGCAATGTGTACAGTAAATTAGGATTAGCAGAAAGTGCGTTGGTTAACATCGAGTTAATAATCTCCAGCACCATGCGAATGACCTCTTCCAGAAGCGTCAAATCTTTCACCTAAACCAAATTGTAAAAGCAAAATTTCAAAATTAAATAGCTATAATAATACAGACAAATAAGCAGTATAGTCTGTAAAAATAAGTACGGAAACAATTCAGCATATTTAAACGATGAAAAATATTCACACACAAATGAGTGGTCTGATCAAAATATTTGAATAAAATGCAAATTATATTATACAATTGGGTCATTTTAAACAACAATTGAAAAATTTCAATACTAATATTCCTCGATGTCTCTTCAGTACTCATCTATCAATATCCTCGATAGTCAGTTTTCCGTCGTACTCTGATGATGATCATGGAAGGTCGAAACGCGTCAGTGCGTTGCGGCTGGCGGTAGTTTTGTTATGTTGTTCGAAGACTGGTTAAATACAATGGGTTCGGTGTTTACTTCAAGCTCGCAAACTTGATTTAAAGCATTGTTACCACCACCCGCGCAATCAATTATTGTTAAATTGGAATATAGCATGTTTTACAGAGAAATAAGACGTAACATATTTTGATATTCATCACGAATATATACATGCATATTTGCACATATACAATGCAACCACTGAATTCATATATGTATACTTTAACACAAATTCTCTCTCTCTTGATATAAATATATAGTTATTTGTGTTTTCCTAATTATAAGAATACTGTTAAATTAAAAAGGCATGGACATTATAAAGACATATATATATGTAACCTGTACTGAGGCTGGAAGAGCCACGATTAATGAAGTATTGTTGATATCACTTGTGTTCCAGCCTATTTATTGCTCTTGTCGGTCCAAAAATAAGATGGCAAGGTGCTTCGTGTATAGAAGATCATAATTTGAAATATTTGAACTTATCATAATGTCAATTTGTTCAACTTTATAACTATGTTCGCAGTTGAGTCAAATTCTGTAAGAAAATGTGCTCTATAAATAAAGTGAAATAATGCAAGTTCGCACTTAAACTTATTGATGGATTAGTGCGTTGTGAAATAAAGATAATGCTATACCAAATTCCACAAGGAAACCAACACGAAGCTCAACCTAAACCTGCTGCATCAAAGTCGAATCATTACAATTTAGCAAGTGAATAATTTAAACAAACGACGACTGCAATTATGTATTAGGTGTTGTGCACCTAGGAAAAAATTAGTTTAAACATGACCAGAAGGATAAACCAAAGACAGCATGAACGGAAAGTATAATCTCATGCACATTCGTTTCGTGCTTACTGGCGACTCATCAGTAGGAGCCGGTATTACGCTCTTTACTCACTATATATTTCAGTAAGGAATGTGGGAAAATAGGACGGTACAATCTCCTAGACAAATGTGTAAACCTGCAGTAGTGAACGAATATATAATTAACAATAATTAAGATTATTCTTAACTGAACATTATGGGCACTAACAAACTTAAGTGTCCCACTAAAAGTGTAGTCCTAAAAATATCGAAGGGCTTATGTACAGCGTATATGACAACGACCTAAGTACATCAACCGCCAGCAAAATTAACGTCATATAAGTCAAGTTTAAATTTAATTTGTGAACAGGTCTCGTTCGCGTTTCCTCAGTGTGCTTTGAAGTATTACCTGAGGTGATACTCTACTTCACATGTTTTGACACTCTAGGTGACGATTGACAAGATGATTACTTATATTCCTAGTTGTTATCTTTTCTTTTTACAATTAGCGGCCGAATATGAAACTCAAATGCAGGCTTCGATCGACCAATGGATATCCATTTATGACTTACGTTGCAATTAATTACAAAGAAATTGGAACCGAGCTGAATTATAGGAGATGGGGCTCGGTAACCATTTTTCTGTGTACACAGAACCGCGTCGATTCCGACAAAGACTTGTTTACAGTTGTGTTATGCCTTCGAAATTTAAACTGGCGAATAGTATTCCCTGGTAGATTGCGCATACAGATCATTTATAATACGCTGTAAATGCTGCACAACTTCATCACAAACCTCAAAACTAATCATTAGATCTAGAGGGAGATGCGGATTGTGACCAGATGTAACTTCAGATATTGATGCCTTTATGCTATCACGCTATCCAGATTGCATACCAAGTAGTATAAATGGCAGTGCAGTAAGCCAGTCGGAATTTTCGCTATGTACGCGTTCCACAAAACCATTACATTTGTGATTGAACGATATAGTTCCTCGCACTTCGACTCCCAGGAATTTTAAATTATCTTGGAAAGTACGCATCATGAAATTGACAACTTTGTCCGCAACTACTAGATATGGTACTCCAAATCTTGTCCGCCCCCAGTGCAGCAAGAACGCGTAGGTAAAAGTCTCCACATCTTGACCAGTTAGTAGTATTATCTAGTTATTTTGTATGTCGATCAATTATAGTCATGAAGTATCGGAAGTCACGTACTTCAGGAAGAGAAATAATATGAATTTGAAAAGATCATTAGGCAGCTCGAAACGGTCACATTCTGAATGTGTGTGACGAGAGACATTAAAGAGTGGACATGTCTGACCATCTTTAACCCATTCAGTAATATGTCGTCACATGGTCGGCCAAAAAACTTTCTTGTATCAGTATTCTAATAGCATCTGCACTAGGTTGACTCAAATTCTGGCATTCATAAAATACCACGCGCCGATATTCTGCTGAGAGCCAAAATTTACCGCCAACCCTCCTTCAATATTATATGCGAGGACCTCCACATCGCCTCGCTTGAAAGTAGTGAATCGATCTGAGTACCTTCGTCGCTATAATGCGAGTTGTCTGTCTGTCTGTTGCTTTGTCTTAATACCGTGCTATTGCGACGATTTACCATTTTGATAGACTACTGGATTTGTTAAAATACGAGATAATCTACCAGTCACCATCTTCTCGTTTCCTTTTATATAATGGATGCTAAAGTTAACTAAGGCCGATCATATGCCGAATTAAACTTTACGGATAATTTTGGGAACTTTTCTGTAAAGCCTTCACTAGCGACGCATTGTCCATCTTAACTTCGCAGGGATGATACAGAAGATATCGTTCAAAGTGGATGAACGAGTCGTGCAGGGCTAAAAGCTCTTTTTTTAGCGCCGAATATTTTTCTGCGGCTTTCAAATTTCTGGAATCAAATGCGGTGCAGTTTGTTGACTTCGCCAATATTGATTGGGTTGTTTGTGCGGATTCCCTCAGAATTTACTATAATGGTGTCGTCCAGCTTATACTTAATTATTCCTAAATTCGCAGTCAGTGTTCATTTGCGCAGACAATAGTCTTACTAAATTTTCCAAACCATCAGATGAAGTCATGTTTTCTGAACACAAATTCTTTATTTTTAATCAATTATTTATAGGAGTTTGCTAGCATAAATCCCGTCCATTTAGTAAGACAATACAAGTATTTAATATTTTATATTCACTTCTGTGGCTCGAATGCTACTTTCATCATTGTCCTGACTGCTTCCTCTTAATTCGTGCACTTTGATAGGACTTATTGGTGTATTCAAATCAGTCTTAGAGTTGGAGCTTTCTCAGCCTCAAATATGGCTACTGCTACACCATTAACCATCAACTTCTTGTTCTAGTGTAGCACACAGGGCAACATAAATTGCGTCGTTGAATAATTTTAACGGCACATTTGACTGAACAGCATGCAATTCGGTGTACTATGCGAGAAAAGTTTTAATACGTTTATATATTAGCTGAGCGGTTGCGTCTCAACGCATACGCAAGTTCGACCTAGGCGATTTCGGCCCTTGGAAATGTCTCACCGGACGTACCTGTGGTTGCGCCATCATGGGAATAAATATTCTATAATAATTACACATGCCAAATGAATTTCTGAAATGGCTGTGATTCATTGCACAGGACAAAGGCATTCGAAGATATTCAAATAGCCAAAAACGGGTAATGATAAACGTCTTGGCGATACTCTTTTCAACTAGCGGTATATGGTGATATGCTGATTTAAGGTCAAGCACCGTAAGCCATTTACCATGAGCAATTTCATCCATAATATCCATCGCATTACTTATCGATCACGAATTGCAACCCTGTTAAGGGCCCGATAATCATCACATAATCTTCGAGAACCAACGTGTTGCTCGGCTTGAATGTGGACCGGTAACGCCCATGGGTTAGAATCATCCTCTAGCAGCTGATCAAAAATGGCCTTGGCAGCCTGTAAATTTTGTGTCTAATGGTTGAGCTTTGGCGAAGACTGATGGGTCTTTAACTGCTATGTAGTGCTGCGAAGTCAGTCTAGTTGTACTGATGTTCGTAATATTTCGAAAACTATTTCACGATATCCCGTACTCATGAGTGAGCAGATTCAAACGAGTCATTACTCTTTAGTGAAAATACCAGACGATCGTCACTACCAACAAAGGTAGGCCTAACGATATTCTGAGATTCGCAAAGCCGTGTTTCGATTGACTAGCTGCTGACAGCTTTTAGCTGTAAATCTGTGCATCATTTTACAGGGAAATTTAGTGCTACCAACGATAGTGCGTCACCAGTATCAATCACAAATGGTATCCGCGAAAGCGCATCTAGAACAACTGCCAACGATGTGGTTTGCTGAGTAACAGAAGTAATATGCGCCGGCCTTAGTTCCTCTATACGTTTCTGTCTATGCGTTTGCGCTTTGTTCTTTCGCAAGCTGTCTGTAAGCCATCGTAGAAATTCACACACGGTGCATTATTGGGACGTTCTCATGCAATGTATAGTGCTGTGTCCTCATATACAACGATATTTGCACCAATTGCTAGAGCTAGGCACTAGGGAAACCCATTTGACTGTGGACGACTGGAAGGTTTTCTGATTGTTGATCTATGTACGTTGTGCTGTTGACAATATGATGGAGGACCGGGACGCTTCGCACGATGTGATGATAGTAGCAAACCGTACGGTTGATGCGATGACTGACGCGAACACTGCGAGCGATGCAATGGCGGGCCAGAACCCACCATGCTACGCTTCTGAACTGTTTTTGGTATTCTGGCTATTATACTTTCTAACAGAGATGGTAAATTATCAACTTCTGTGTCTATTGACTAACAACTGCATAATGAGTTAGCTGGTAAATCTAACATATCGACACTTGAGCATAACCATGTTATAAAAAACTATCACCAAGAATTGAAGTACTTAAAATTCAAATGAAGATTAAATACACAAAGTAAGTGATTAATTAACTGACAAACAAAACTATCTATGTATAATAAAGAAACGCTATGATTTAAAAAAATTATCACAATTAAACTGTCTCTTAAAAACTAAAGTAATTTAGATTTAATCATAAAAGAATTCGGATTTTAAACGCTTATACATGAAATATAACTTAAGTAGATCTTCAGACACAGCTTTAAAATTGAATTAAAATTAGACGTGTCTTATTATTCTGTTATTAACGATAGTTCTTTTATAATTTACTATTAAGAAATCACATTAATTAATAATTTCTGAAAGAAATACAGATTGAATAAAAGGTAAAAGTTTAACTTATAACAAATATGTTAATCTGGAATATTACATTGAAGAACCGCAGTATTCAGCCATACGGGGCCTAGGATAGCGGTGGTTGATTACTTATTCTTGATGTCACTACTGTGCCCACCAGTTTACTGTTCTTGTTGGCCCCATAACTAAGAAGGCAAGGCGTTTCTCATTAACAGAAGATCACTATTTCAAATATTTTCATTTGTCCTAATGTCAACTCGATCAATTTTACAAGTGTTCACAGTTGAGTCGAATTATGTAAGAAAACTGCCCACTATAAATACGGTAATCAAAATGCACGTCTGCATCTAAACTTATTAGTCGATTAGTGCGTTGTGAAACAAAGCTAATTGTGTACAAAATGGCACCAGGGACCCCAACCAAGGCTCAACCTAAATATGCTGCACCCAAACCAAAGAATTACAAGGTAAAAAGTTAATAATTTAAACAAACGGAAACAAATATTCTAGAACAATTGCATAATTAACAAAAATAAAGACATTAATATGGCATTAGTAGCACTAATAAGCATGACTTTCAAAATAAAATTTAGTTCTATAAATGTAGTAAAAATATCACTACAAATGGCCTATGTCAAGTGTACCTAACGAGGGCATTGCAATATATATATATATATATATATATATATATATATATATATATATATATATTACGGTTATTTTAATTTGTAAAAACTTCGAACAAATTCAGCGAGACTGTACAGAAAATCAAAAACTCATACAAAATGACAGCCTCAGGAGATCCGCCGATGCGGCTTATTATGTATATTCTAAACGCACAGCACCATAAACCATCCAAACACCATTCCCATTATATATATATATATTCATTTGTCACTATAAACTAAGCAGTGAATAATTCTTTAAATCAGGTTTGTGAGCTTGAAGTAAACATCAGTCCCATTGTATTTAACAAGTCGTCGAAAAACATAACAAAATTACCGCCAACCGCAACGCACTACAATTCTTTAAATCAAGTTTGCGAGCTTGAATTACCACCACCCACGCAATCAATTATGTTAAATTGTAAGCATTGAATATTTTTGGGATAAACAATTTATCCAGCATACCGGTTTTGTTCTTATTGGGAACCCTTCATGTAATATCCAGATTTTTTCCGCAGACAGGGCTAAAACCTAGGCACATCCGCTTTGCGGTCTTGGCAGTATAAAAGTGGTTCCAAATAAGGGCGAAAACGGTCTGCCAGATTATTTGCCTTTGCTACCTTATACAATACCTTTTTATATTAATATATATATATATATATATATATATATATATATATATATATATATATATATATAATGGGATTGTTGTCATAAACTCGCAACTACGATTTGAATAAATGCCAAATTCGGTACTGCTATCTTTGTATGCTTTGCTTTTATTAATATTAGGCCGGTTAAATTTAATATTGTATTAGTGGAATGCCTGTATATACAGACCCGGTACTTTTTGTTTACCATACCGCCTTGTACAGTACTGAAACGTTAATATAACGAAAGCGTAGCAGATGTTTAAGACAGACAAGCAACATTCATTGAAATGACCGATAATTCAAGAGAATCGTTACCATTTTTGCACATTAACACATGGCAATTAATAGGAATTAATAATTGTAAGCAAAGTCGTTCAAATCACTGCTACATACAATGCATTCCTAAGTAAGATGCACAAAGCCTAGTGTGAGTAATAAGAGGTAGAAAAATGACAAAACAGGCATGCAAGATCAAAAAAGGGCAAATTGCGCGGGATGGACAAAAAGTCAGAATAATGCACATATTCAGAAAATCAATGCAACCGCCTGCATTGGATAGAAGACGCACAAGGTCACATTAAATACTTCAATAAACTGACCCAAACAATAATTTTTCTCTTTCTCTCACACATCTCTCCCAATGAGCACGCTTCCGCCTTTACAAATCAATGTGGTAATGTGATGCCTATTTTACATGACGAAACATTTTAATACACGGAAATAATGCATGGAAATAATGATTCAGTACCATTATGCACATGAGTAAATTTCTAATAATTTCTCGAGTTTCACAGAAGAACAAAAATATAAAAGAGATTTTTCGACAAACGCATTTGATCTTTCCCGAACTATTGATCATATATATATATATATATATATATATATATATATATATATATATATTTCAATATAAAAGGTATTGTATAAGGTAGCAAAGGCAAATAATCTGCCAGACCGTTTTTGCCCTTATTTGGAACCACTTTTATACTGCCAAGACCGCGAAGTGGATGAAAAAACAATAAGAAAGTGGATAATGGCCATTTATTTCGATAATACTAAACTTCACTTTACACTTTCATTTATAATCATTCTGGGTTTTCATTTGATTATGTGGGTAGCAACAAATCTGACTTTGTTTTTCTTCTATTTCTTGTTTTGGCTGATTTGTAAGTGTGTATGTGTGAGCCTGTGTGCATGTAAAGGTCTTTATCGCTTTGTAGTAAAATGATGTCTGAGATCTGTTCATTATTCTTTGATGGCTTGAGAGTTAACCAACTGTTCGCATTGTTGGCAGTTACGTGTACGAATGTTATTTTTCCGAGTGTAGAATCACGTTTCTCATTGTTCCGTTTTTTTGTTTTCTCCACTTGGCAACAGTGCAGGTGCGGATTACAGTGTTGAATTATTATATTGTTTCGAAATTTCTGTATCCGTGTGTGCAGCTGATTTTTCCCTTTCAGTTTGTTGCCATTCCGATCGAATCTAGTAACAAATGAGTTCAGTTGTGACCAAAAGGGTAAACCAAAGAGAGCATGAACGGAATTTCTATCTTTGGTTTATCCTTTTGGCCACAACTGAACTAATTTGTTACTAGGTTCGCAACACCTAATACATACTTGCATATATATTAGTTCTCTGAAAAAACAGTATTTAACTGTTATATATTGAATTGAATGATATCATGCTTACCGCGAAATGTGATAACTGATATCGAGCAAGGCCAGAGTGTATGGGTTTACTGGAGTAACAGGTGTTCACAAATTGTTGTAATTCTCAATTTCGGTGGACTATAGCATAAATTTATATCCATCATGTTGGTATCATGTACCGACTCGGAAACCATAGTGTTAGTATCCGGTACTCATCGATTTCAAAAAAGGTATCAGTTACTAACACAATGGCCATAGTGTTAGTATCCTTTACAGACTCGGTATATATATTGTATAGTGTGAGTTAGCATTGAAGTCGTATTGTCGTTGACTTTAGATTATGTTAGCTTCACTATTACAGGTTTAGACATTCGTCTAGGAGATTGTACCGTCCTATTATTCCACATTCTTCTACCAAATATATAGTGGTTAAAGGGCGTAATACCGGCTCCTACCGATGAGTCGCCAGTAAGCACGAAACGAATGTGCATGAGATAATACTTTCCGTTCATGCTACCTTTGGTTTATCCTTCTGGTCACAATTGAACTAATTTGTTACTAGGTTCGCAACACCTAATGCATACTTGCATATCTATTAGTTCCCCGCAACAAACAGTATTTAACATAATAAAACTACTGCCAGATATAGCAAAACTACCGCCAGCCGCAACGCACTGACGCCTATCGACCTTCCATGGTCGTCATCAGGGTACGACGGTGGGAGCCGCATATATAATTTTGCTTTCCAAATATATGCAATGCGGTATGATCCTCGATAGTCAGTTTGCAGTCGTACTCTGATGATAGTCATGGAAGGTCTAAACGCGTCAGTGCGTTGCGACCTGCGGTAATTTTGCTATGTAGTTCGACGACTAGTTAAATAAAATGGGATTGCTGTTTATTTCAAGCTCGCAAACTTGATTTAAAGAATTATTACTCATCTAATCTTTCCATTAATAACAGTTTCTGATGTCAATTCAGTGCCAAATATTCAAGTATGCTAGTATATGCGTTTTTGTCATATGTAATAAATGTTTATCAACGAAAAAGTGTGAATAGAAGCATCCAGAATTTATATACACAAATATATAAAGAAGCACACCAATAATTTTACATCATTTGTAGTTCAAACTAAACATTTCATTAAAAATCTAAATAGTTTCTTCGAGTTTTGTCCAGTAGTTATAAACTGTTTGTTGTAGAGAACTAATATAGGTGCATTTATGCATTAGATGTCGCGCACCTAGCAACATATTAGTTCAAATAAAACCAGAAAGACAAACCCATACTAGGCCCTAAAACCTCTACAAATTTTATCAAATTTTTGACGTTGACGGTGATCGTATTTTAACTTATTTGTTACTATGTAGGCGATATCTAATACACAATTGAATACATATTGTATGTATATATATATATATATATATATATATATATATATATATATATATATATATATATATCACTTTTATGCTAAAAACAATATATAACTAGTATATATGCAATTTTAGGAGGTTTGGCGTACCTCTTGTCCATATTGACGTTTGCATGCCATTCTGCTGAAATTTAAGCACATTCCAAACTAGATATGGCATATAGCTCACTAGGAATGGGCGACCTAGTGTTCTTTTACAGTCCACATATAACCATGAACGACATATTTTGCATGATGGTGATGGTGCCATATCCAATACGTAATGCTACGACGACAGATGTACTGGTGACATCTTTTATGTAGGACACCTCATCAGCACTTATACACATTTGCGACAGATTCCTCCATGCTAATTAAAAAAAGTAGACCATCATGGCAGAGATCACCCATCATCTGCCTGCCAGAACGTGGTCGATTTGGATATCTATACATGCTACCGTCTATTTTAATTAGTTAGGATCGCTGCAATTTGTCGTAGATGCTAACTGATCAGCTGCACCGTCATATTTTCTCACGTTGCTCACCCAAATATTTAGTTGGTAAAGATCGTAAAACCTACTCCTAATGATTAATCGCCAGTAAGCACGAAACGAATGTGTACGAGATTATACTTTCCATTCATGCTGTATTTCGATTATCCTTGTGGTCATAACTGAACTAATTTGTTACTAGGTTCGCAACACCTAATACATACTTGCATATATATTAGTTCTCCGGAAAAAAACAGTATTTCATCCGATCGAACGTTTATTATATCTAGTTGAAGGGGTGTTTGGTCTTGCCTGGATGCTAGTAAATTGTTGTTGGGTTGTGTGATTCGCGGCCAGTCGATTAGAGTATCATGTTGATGAAACTTTTGAATATTTAGGTCAAGTGTTTGTTATTTTATATAAATGGCTTCATGAATAATAATAATTTTTCTTATTTTGCTTTATGAAGAATTGAGAAATTGGTCAAATTGACTGGGTACCCCGTTGCCAATATATGGTCGGAAACAGCCGATTCTCCTGAAGATGACATCATCATCATTTCCAGCCACACAAAAGTCAAGTGACTAATGTTTCACTGCCATATAACCATAAGGAGTGAAAAAAAAGTATATAAGTGGATTTAGATAAATTATTATTGAGATTTAAGAGAAAGGGAGAGGGGTAGAGAGAGAAGAAAAACCTTGCTACTATGAGTAAATTTATCAGGATAACTCACAGAAATTAGGCAAACTAAACCTCTCCACAACACCATTATGGTCCAAGTTAGCATTCGGGCAAGGCGACATTAGCAACACAGCTTCCTTGCGGATTTCACCGTATCACGTCATAAACAAACCGAACCTCGCAGCTAACTTTGCCCTACTAAGAAAAGAAAGTTACGAAGATGATTCTACTATACATCTGCAACAAGATCGCCACTGAGCCCGATTCGCTGCCATATCGCTAAGGGTTTCTAACCAAGAACTGTGATGTGCACGAGGACCCCATCCCGACAGACGAGTGGATCCTATACTACCCAATTTGGATGTAAGTGACCTTAATTGTTTCTGCCATGTCAAAATCTGCCCACCTTGTTTTTTACGCCAATTTGGTGCTGGATGAGAGAACAGAGCTCTATTGGGCAATCGGAATGAGGGCATACGCAAAACGTGACCGAGCCAACGAAGTTGATGGAGCCTTATTTGCTTTTCTAAAGACGAGCACTTATTGTCAGATCCAAAAATACGTCTACGGATGTCAACGTTAGTTATTCATTGTTGGTAACCAACATGTGCTATACTTCTCAAACAACGATGATCGAATGCCTGTAAGCGTCTCAGATCATCAACTCTAAGAGGCCAAGTTTCACTAGCGTATAGTAAGACTGCGCGTACAGATGCATTGTAAACACGACCTTTAAGGCAAAGTGAAATATTCGCGTTTCTCCATAAATGACGAAGGTTCGAGAAAGCTACTCTAGCTTTCGCGATCCGTATTCTCACCTCGTCGGACATATTGCCTACGTTATTGATAGAGCTCCCAAGATATGTAAACCTGTCGACTATGTCAAGATCTTCATTCTGCAGTCGCAACGTTGGAGTGAGTGGTGGGTGATCCTGTAACAGTATCTTACATTTAGAGGGTGCGAATTTCATACCGAAAGACGGAACAACGTTTGCTAATCTATTTAAGGTGGTCTGGGCAGCATGCTGATTGTCGAATAATAATTGAAGATGACAAGCCGTTTCAATCAATTTTTGCGGTAAATCTCACTGGATTCTGTTAAGCAATTGCTTCATCGTACGTCGAATATATGTGCTACTGTACACACATGAGAATTTTTATACTATGAATGATCTGGAGAGAATTGGCAATTGATCTTTGGCTTCAAACCTCATGATTCTCTGTGCTAAATGTGATATTAACTTTAACATAGGGAAAATTCCCCTTAGTTATTCTATTTAGCCCCCGTGCAATTATTGAGGTCGGTACGTCGCCTCTAAATGATAAGTTTAGGAAAACCTGCTTGACGGTATATTCTCTAGTGCAAATCTGTCGTCATCTGATGTTGACATCAATGAAACACTCTGGGTAGTTGTTCAATAGTAAAATTTTCCTCAGATAGCCTATTTCTTCCTCGATCTTGTGTTAAGAGCAAGTTTCTTTTGTTGGATTTTGGCACACTGCTGTAGAAATAATTTTATTGCCCAGTGAAAGCGGATTTTCTTTTTATGGCCAGTGTCAAATCCCCATTTTCTTCACGAGTGAGTTTGATGTCAAGGCGAGGAAAATATTGTTTTTTTTCTACCTCGAGAGTGAATTTGGTATGGATCGAATCCATTGGCTTGTTTGAGGATTTCGGATGGGTCTACTGCTTCTGGGATGAACAATATATAATCTACATACCTTTTGTAGAGTGCGTACTGGTCAGTTATACTTTTAGGCTCGTTTTTTCAAGATGATACATGTATACATCTGCCAGGAGGGGTGCAATGCAGCTTCCCATAGCTATAGCAGTGATCTGATGGTAGTATTTTCCATCAAATGTAAATTGCACGCTTTTTGTACATGCTAATATGAGATCTTTGATGTCATTGGTTTCTATGGGAAAATCGTACTCATTGTTAATCAGGTCACACAAGACCGACGTTGTCTTATCCAGTGGAACGTTTATAAACAAGGATGAGACGTCAAGATAGACCATTTTATTCTGTAGAATGTTCTTCCCCTTCAGTTCATCTGCTAGTCCTCGATAGTATTTGCGTTTATGATATTTCGTATTGGTTGAAGTATTTTTCAGAGAAACTTAGCTGGTTTATTTTTCAGGGCATTGATCATCGACATAAATGGCCGCATCGAAGGAGCTCCTGAGGCTCTCAAGGCTTTATGGGTTTTTGCTTTGCCGTACTATCTTGCGGTGTTTGTTCCGACGGGTTTTTACTTTTGGATGTCTTCTATGAGTTTTGATCTAATATCGGAATCAGCCATCGATGATAAGACGTATTTTTTTCATTTTTTTCGGAATTGCACTTATTCTTGATTCGATATTTGTTGAATCATCTTTCTGTTTTATGTCTTGTTTGAATTTCGATTGATCATTTATAATTTCATACATGGACTTTCCATAAGCGTCGGCTTCAAATTTAATAACTCCTGATTCTTTGTCGGGTGTGGCAAGTCATATGGATTTGTCTCATTGTAGTTTTCGGAGTTCGTCCTTGTCCATTGAATGCCCGTGGGGCGGTGTCTTTCGTTAAGTCATCGTAGAAAATTTCCGTTCCAGCCTGAATGTCAATAATGTCACGTTCACTTAGGTTTCTCTTGATTATGCAAAATTTTGCTCCTAACGAGAGTAATTCTTTCTGGTGTTTTGACAAGATCATTTTCGAATAATTGTGAATGAATGCGTCTGTGTTTGTAGGAAATTTCAATTGCATGGCTCGTTCTGGTTTATAATTTTATCACTAATAATGGCATGCGGTTATAATACGTTTATCTGATTTATTGGTCACCGCACACCATAAAATTGTGGGCCACCTCAGTTACGTTATTTCACATGCTGTGTATAACACATAATCTAACGAATGTAAATGGTAAATTCATCTTAAGTCACTCTAGGATCACTTAGCGAGATGAATATAACATTTATGAATATGCACGCTCCCTATCTCCCTTTCTCTCACAAACAAACCTATATAGTGAAAGTCATTCTGAAGTAAAATTGATATGACTAGAGAAATATTGCGAATGCACCATTAGTTTGTTTTTTAAACTTGTGATGATGGGTGTACCCCAAGGTCATTTCCAATTCACCCGGGTACCATTTGGCCTTAAAAACGCACCGAAAGTGTTCCAAAGAATGATGGACTCGTTCGTGTCTGACTTAACTTGTACAACAGCTTACGTGGACGATGTTATTATATGGGCCACTACTGAACACGAATTACGTGTTAGGCTGCAGAAGATGTTGGCCAAAGCTGTAGAATGGCGATTACACTTTAATCCAGAAAAGGTACAGATAGGTCAAGAAGTGCGGTTCTTGGGGCACTTAGTCTCAGTGGACGGATGCATGCCGTTAGATTCGAATGTACAACCTATCAAGGATTATCCGGTGCCTACTACTAGAAAACAATTGCGCCGGTTTATTGGTATGGTGAATTTCTATAGACCATACCTCGCAGGGATGGCGGTTACGCAACAACCCTTATCTCAGTTAACTAGTGCCAAGATACCATTTCGTTGGACGGAGGAGGCTCAAGAAGCGTTTGTGCTATGCAAGCAGAAATTAATAGAGGCAACTATTTTGACTTTCCCGGTAGGTAATATGTCAATTGTTACAGACGCGTCAGATATTGGGATAGGAGCCGTGTTACAAGCTGACGGACGTCCTGCGCAATATATAAGTCGCACACTCACTAGAACTTTGTGGTCGGTAAAGACGTCTACGTGTCCCCCAATGACAAAATATCTAAACTTCCGTAGCGCCCATTGTACGGCAAGTAATTCTTTTTCTGTGACGTATAGTTCTGTTCCGC
>JAQBSW010003345.1:0-84850 GCA_029291075.1 Eudiplozoon nipponicum | reverse complement strand
ATTTTTGGGTGTGACCATATTTAAAAGCTGTTTTATGTTCACCTCTTATATGCTTAATTGGGCTCATCTTTCTCCAACATACGTCAGATTACAACCTTTGCAAGGTATTTCATATACCCTTCATGTATTCAAAGGTTCTATTCTTTCGTTTGGTTTAGTAGGTTACTACATAAGGTGAGTGTTTGTTTATTATTATTCTTATTTTTATACTCAATTTTGAATCTGATTTTAACAGAGTCCTATCGTAATCTTAAGATTTCTCCTGTTTTACATGTATCGAATCTGTCGAATTTCATTAATACTTCTTTTTTCGTATCTATTAATTCCTGTAGGTATTCATTCTCATTGAATATTTCCCGAAGTTTTATTTTTCATTCCTTCTATATTTCAAATCAGCTATTCCAAGACTTCTCAATTGCATAGCTTTGAAAATGCCTATTTTCTTACCACACCGATGATTCGATTAAAAAATAATCAGGATATTTGAATACGTATTATTTTCATGGACATCAATTTCTAATATGCCTCCATTCCACTTCAATTTCACATCAAGGAATGCTATCTCTCCCCTCGTTTCCTCTTCCAACGTGAACGTCAGATCATCTATTCAATTTGTTAAATTAAAGAGATTTACCAATTCATTATCACCATATTGTAAAATTATAAAATCATCATCAAGGAATCTTATAAACAATTTCGGTTTAAGAGATGTTCTTCCTAGATGTGTATTTATGGTATAATGTACAAATATGTTAGCAACTGGAACAGACAATGGTTGCCCATTGGCTACTCACTAGTTTATAATATTCCTTTCTGAAATTAAAGTATGTAGACGACATACATGTTTCAAAATTTCAAACAAACATCCATCTAAAATCTCAGGGTATTCAATTAGGAATCGTTTAAAGCACTTTAACGCTGCGGACACAGGGATATTTGTGTATAAAGACATAAAATCTAAGCTGACTAATCTGTCAATTTCAATTAACTTATATTTATTGACTATATCTACGAAATAGGTGTTCTGAAAATAAGAATATTTACCCATTCTGTAACAGACATTTTGATATTTTTTCAAGCTGGCAAGTTTTGTACATTTAAAATCATTCGCAGAGGTTTTCCTTCCTTATACACTTTAACTAAACCATACGTCATATCTGGGATTGTATCTTTTTGTATAAGTGAGTCGCAATGCGCTTTCTGTTTCCTCTGAAATAATCATTTTATTTCTCAATGCCTTAACCTCGCCCTATAATTTAGTTTTTTTGTATATGCATTGCAGCTTGCTCCTTGCTAGGTAGTTTTCCTTCCTGCACCGATGATGATCATGGAAGTTCGAAACACGTCAGTACGTATGACTGTCGGTAGTCAATAAAAAACATGTCCTCATAGGACAGGTTTCGTTTTATAAGCCAAAGGTGTAATTATAATGTAGTAACTATGAAATGAATATAAATATAGCTGTTCACTTTTTAAACACAATTATCTAGAATAAGGTTTCTCAATTGGAGTTTTGTTCAACATTGTTTTCATTAAACACGAATTTAACAACGCAAGGCTAGCCTAAAAGGAAATGTTTCGAAAATCACCAAATGACTCTATCAATTGATGAGAGCAGCGGCATTATAATGCTCAACGATACCAAAAAAAAACTCTCTCACTGTCAGCAAAGCAAATTTTTGATGATGTTCTCATCTTTTCCGTGATATCTACTATCCTTAGTGTTATTAATATGCATGTGCTTTAAATAAAGTAAGCAGAAAGGTGACAGATGGCGCTACGCCAGTAGTAAAAGAGCTGAAATTTAGCCCACCTACGCACAGGGGCATTTAAACTGCTTCACATAATCATCGTGTGGTGTAATACAGGGGCTTAATTTGTTCACTTAAGTGGCCACGCTTTTCTATAGTGCTTTTAGCGGAAGACTCAAACCTCAATATTTGAATGTATGTTTACAACGCCTTTCACACTTTTTCTGGTGTCTGTGTTAATTTTTTCTTCTAATCACTTAATTCTACTCACATTCGTCGCCACCTAGTTTGTGCTCATATTATGGATGCCATCAAAATCAGACTTTAAAATTTGGCGAACACATTACCTTCTTAAAATCGTTACGTGAAATACAAAAGTTTTCCAATAATTTCTTCAATGACGTAGTGGGATAGACACAATAAGAACACGAGAAATAAAAGCAGTGCTCAAAAAATAAATTAAATCTCTTTAGAACACAATCAATATGAAGACCCACTTACCGTCATAGGACTGAATCTGTTCAAGTGAATGACAGACAACAGGTTCAATAACGAGCTGTTTCTGCTCTTGTAGTACTTTATTAGATAACTTGACCTCTATTATTTCGGTAGATTCACTTTTGTGCGTCTCATCGATTTCTGCTAGCTGAGAATGTTCAATGGTCTGTTTACTGTTGAATGTTTTGTGTGCTTCTGGTAAATTTGGCTGATCTTGGTTTGATTCTTGATTTAATTCCCCAATATGCTGTTGTGTTTTGTTTAAGCTGCTTGACGTTAATTCGGCACGATTTGAAGCCATCAGTTGCACCAAACGCATGTCGTGTTCCGTTTCCGATATTTTAGTGCCTTCTGCTAAATAATAAAGGCAGTGGCAAAGAACAAGCCGAGTATTTTAGTTAGCAGAAGGCACAAGATAAGGTGTCATGTCAGTTACGTCACTGAAGATGTTAACTAAAGTTTAATACCAATAGCTTTAGTTAGATGTGAAACAAATTTTAGCGCCAAGGATGATGATATACAATTAAGTGCAAAAATGTGAATGTGTGTTACCCATTTCTATTAGAACGTGTTAAATGCTCCGCTTCAACATGTCAAACTCTATTAAAGGCAATATATGAAATCCCAACAATTAAGTGTTACTTTAGTTGAAATAGGACCAAAATGATGTGATAAAATCAATATGAGCAAAGAATATACTCTCATGCCCGCATGCGTTGCATGTTTACTGGCGAATCATACTTAGGATCCGGCACTATTCTCATAAACCACTGAATATACTACCAAGAAATGCAGGACATTTTGGCAGTGCAATCTCTTACACGTAGGTAAATTAAAGAAACAGTATAGTTAACTTAATAGACTTCGACAATGCAACTTCAAAGCCAACTCACTATATATAATATATACCGAGCCTGTAAATGGCACCACAACTATGGCTGCTTAGTCGATACATGATGCCAACATTATGGCCGCCGAGGCGGCACGTGGTATCAACACAATGGATTTCTAGCTATGCAAAGTTTCACGAAAAATTGAGAATTACATATAATTCTGAACACCTGTTACTTCAGCGAATCCGTACACTCTGGCCTTGATCAATATTAGTTATCACATTTCGCGGTAATCATTACATCATTCAATTAAATATATAATAGTTATATACTGTTTGTTGCGGAGAACTTATATATATATATATATATATATATATGGCGAAATTGTATTAGGTGTTGCGCATCAACACCTCCCTAGTCTCAGATATGACCAGTAGGACAAACCAAAGTCAGACTGAACGTAACGTATAATCTCATTTACACCTACGTATTGTGTTCACTGACGACTCATTATACTTTAGGTCGGCGAAATGCCGGAAAGCAGTTGCACGGGTAGCCACCTCTATACGAATGTGTATTCAATCAGTAATAGATTTAACATAATAAAGTCTTTAGAAATGGGAATTTAAGGCTAACTCACTTTGTTTAATATGTAAAAAACCTATAACTGGTATCAAAGACATGAATTTGTAGATATTCTAAATTTCTCAAAAATTACAAATAACAATTATGCTGAATTTTTATACGCAAAATTTATACATAACTGAATAAATATTAATTTTCCGCAACTAATTATATATGAATAGATATAACAGCCGGGCCAACTTAATGAACCGTATGTACCCAACGTTTATTACATCAAAATTTGCAGTGTGTATTAATATTCCTAGCCAATCATTGAGGCATAAATTAAAGATAGATTAATCGCGAGAGTGTAAACATATAATCAATATAAATATGTTAGCCGATAAAATGTGGTTTAACACGTGCATATTAACATATTATTAGAAAACTAGAAAGGATAGCAGAATTAATAAACAAAAAATATTAAGATATTTGAAATAACGTATAAAGCATAAATGGCGAATCAATAAATTTTATTTTATAACGAAGTAAAATGGTAGAAAAATTGACAGTCTTCGAGATCATCTTCACTTAAAACTCCGCGTGCAAATACCGAAATCAATCATCTGCTCTTTGTATTCCACAAAGGATACTGTATTCTCGTCAGTGTTTTTAATATCAATATTATGACTTTCAGTTTCGAAAGCCTTCTTAAATGGTCCGCTCATCACAATAGGTTTAGAAAAGTGATAAAACTAGTATAAATATCGCCTAAACGGTTCACTTACGCTTATTTGTAGATATCATCCGTATAACTAAAGTTTCAATATTACTGTGACCTTTAAATTAGCTGTTAACTTTCTAACTATCCTTTTAATTACTCACTTTAGCAAAATATGTACCACTAATTTGCTAACATTTATCCTGGCATGAATTTACAACTACTGCATCGGAATTGCTTGCCCCTCTGTAACTAGTGAGGTCACCCGTAATTACGGCATACCACATAGTGAGAAAGGAGCAGTTAGACAAACATATGCGAAGTGGAGATGCCGGGCAATCTCTGTTTTTGCGCTTAGATGAATGTACACGTGAACGTAATTATGATTGCAGAAGGTTTCGCAGTTACAACCACACACTCACTCCACATACATGACGAACATTTATCTAGTGAAATTATGTATTAAGAATGGCGCACCTAGTAAATAATTACTTCAATTATGACCATATGGATAAACCAAAGGCAGCATGATTGGAAAATATAATCTTGTGTAAATTCGTTTCGTGCTTACTGGCGACTCATCAGTAGGAGCCGTATTACGCCCTATACCCACTATATATTTGGTTGAGGAATGTGGGAAAATTGGACGGTACAATCTCTAGGCGAATGTGTAAGCCTGCAGAAGTGAAGCTAACATCATATAAAGTCTTCGACAATGCGATTTAAAAGCCAACTAACTATATATAATATATATACCAAGCCCAAAAATGGTGCCAACACTGTGGCTATTTTGTCACTACCTGATACCAACACTATGGTTGCCGAGTAGGAAAATGGTTCCAATACAATGTACCATCCTATTTTCCCATATACCTCACCATAATATATAGTTAGCAAAGGGCGTAATACCGGCTCCGACTAATAAGTCGCCAGTAAGCACGAAACGAATATGTATGAGATTATACCTTCCGTTCATACTGGCTTTGGTTTATCCTTATGCTAATAATTGAACTAATCTGTTACTAGGTGAGAAACAACTAATACATAATGGAATAAATATTAGTTCTCCGCTAAAAACAGTATTTAATTGTTATTTCAAGTGAAATATCAGTAATCTATATGAGAACATTTTAGTCTCACTCAGACGAACAGATGCTTTTACTTTGTTAGGATTAAACGCATGCGTCTCAGCTACAAACATACGCGAATAAATACATGGTGCATGTTTACATGTAAAAAGGTCACTAATTAAATGAAAATTGGTTGAGCAGGCGGTGATATCAATTACTTAAATCAATGTTACGATCTTGATCTAAACACCTGATACTTTGTGTAAATACTTTTTCCAGTATATACTATGAATTGCATAGTGTTGAAAAGGCAACTCATCCAAAAGACCGAGTCCGTCCATATTGGAAACTCATCACGTATTTACTAGAATTTGCTACGGACAGAGTTCGGCAGAGTGGCTCAGTGGTTAGAGCACCAGATTCCAAATCAGATGTGCCCAGGCACGAGCCCTGACCGCGGCAAATTCTGGACAGTAGGTGATGAGCTCCCAATAGGGACGAAACTGGTCTACTGGATGAACTACCATTTAATAAACTACAATTCTTATACGAAATACACTTAAACAATCATTGATTGCGCGGGTGGTGGTAACAATTCTTTAGGTCAAGTTTGCAAGCTAGAAGTGAGCACCAACCATATTGTATTTAACCAGTCGTCGAACAACTTAGCAAAACTCTCGCCAGTCGCACGCAGTGCGTGAACTATTCTCGTGCTTACAACACATCTTTTAAACTTGAATCAATCATATTGCTAAAACAGGAAGTATACGAATTAAATGAATGGTAGGCTTTATGCATGTCTGTATGACTATTATAATGTGCTTGTTGTTCTTATAAAAACCTAAATAGCTTCTAACAGATATTTTATCAGTAATATTTTTTTCGTTTATCAAAACAAAATTAATTGACGTTCAAATTGTACATCCACATTTGTTCATCGATTAAACTAAAACTAACTAATTTGACAAATATCTAGGTTTGAAAGCCGAGTACCGGTAACACTTACGCATTTACGAAGGAATGTTTAGACATTTTTGTCTGTGAAAAGCTAACACGGCATACTTAGTACCAAATTAACTCATACAGTACCTAGAATGCATGCTGATTTTGCCATGAAAATGATATCATCTCATGATATTTCCCTGATTTAAAGAGAATTCGTGAAAGGCAGTGTTCAAAACATGTTACAGTTCATGCATCTACCAAAGATATGCATATAAGCAAAATAAGCAATGCTTGATATGTTAAATAAGATACGGGATCGATGCCTATAGGAAACCCACTAGATTTATCTAAATACTTACTTGTAATTACATCAATAGTTAGTAAATCTTCATAAAACGCATGACAATAAAATCCCGATAGTCACCACCCATGTATAAATCAAATCGAATAATCAACACGTAACGAAATGTCATAATGTATAAAAATAACATAAGGTTGTTTAAATAACGGCGTATTAGACCTGCAGCTTTTATTGACGTGCAATGTAATTCTAGCCGAAGTCGGCAAAGTGTATAAAATCCAATTAATCCCAAAAATTCGGTCTTTAAACACAGAGAAAAAAATCTAGCAAAATCTATATTATGTAATAATAATCTTTAACGTCTGCTCATCACCACCACAAAACGCGAGTTAACTCCATGAACAAAATAAGACAATTATATTTGAACATTTGACAATGTAAGTCAAGTTATATTTAATAAACTAATTTATACCTGATGTATCTTAGAATTTGCTAACTAATTAAATATAGTTTCCGACTGATTCAGACAGCAAGATCCGGAGTTGTGGAGCTGAAGAACTCAACAAAAGCATACACAGGTTTTCGGTACTCATGATATCAAAATATAATTTCTATGGGCAAAGGGATATTTTTGCGGCACAATCATCACAGATAGCTAATTATCAATAAATGGATAGTATATATATATATATATATATATATATATATATATATATATATAGCACGGCCACTTTTAGGGACATTTTTATTCTTGAACGTTTAGAACACTATTTTCAATTTAACCGTCGTGTTTATTGATACTCGTGATGTTAGATTAGGAATAAACTTCATTTTCGAAAGGGAGGTCATTTTTCTAGAACATTCATTTTTGTCTGTTTTTATTCATCACCTTTTAAAATAGATAACTAATTTTAACTAGCGTGAGCTATTTGAAATTGAGCGTGTGTTTAACAGACTTACATTCTTAGAACTATGATCTTTATTATGAACTGTTTCATACGAATGAACCTTGCATAAATAAACCTTCGTTCAATGTACAATTTATCGCGAATAATGATAGCATTTTTACTCTGTATTATCAAGAATATATGGGCTGCGCCAAGAGAAGGCCCATAAGTGGCGCACATGAACAGGGACAAAACAAATCTTATTGTAATACATTAAAATTTTAATTTCTTTTCACAAACGATTAATTTATGTGATGTCTTAATTATAAATTATATAAGAACTAACAATAACAAGAAGAACATGGTACACGTAATTTTTAAGACGATCTGTGTTTACCGATCTACTGAAATATTATATTGTGCATAAAAAAATTAAAATACGAGTTTTCATAGTATTAGATCTAAAGCACTGTAATTTTCTCAGAGACAATTTACTGTTGAGCATATTCTCAATTTGAAAATATAGCGGTTATTTAAGAAACATTGAAAATGTTATATGTAAGTGAAGTGGTCAATAGTTTCGGTGATAAAACCTCGCCACTCCAAAGTGACGATTTGATAGGTTTATCAGATAGTTCATTAGGTAATTATGATGCGCTTTCGGCAGAGTTTAAGACTTTTCAGAGTCAAGTTACTAGTGTATTGTCGAAACGCAAAGAAATAATTCAGAACGATAGGATGAAGGATTCCGGTCGGTCATCACAACTACAGTCCCGTCTCCTGCCACCATCAAACGGATCACAGCGTTACGGCCCTTCGTCACATCGTCAGCAAAATAATGTACACAGATCAGGTTCCAGAATACAAGCCAGTCGCCCACAATCAGATAGGTGTTCCTCAGCGGTCAGTCCTAACAATTAGTGTAAATAGGGTCACAGAACTAGAAATTGCCTGAGAACGTTTCAAGATGGCGTGTGTGAATTTTTACGGTAGCCCACAGGCAGTCTACCCAAGAATAATGTTCAGATTCACAAACAGAAAAGTAAAAGGATGTAAGACGAGCAAGTATTACTTTTTTAATTCAGCGAACCACGTCGTTAAAGTTTGTTACAGATCCACTCTCTGGGCCGCGTACATAATTGATAAACATGCTGCAATATCATTAATAACGCCAAATTTCCAAGTAGCTTGCAGTACCGATGTAAAGCTAAAGACCGATACGGCCAGTCAATTAAAACACATGGATTGGCGAACCCCAGAGTATCACTACGCTTACATCGAGGATTCGTGTAGACGTTTGTCATCGCGGACGTGCCATATTGTAATGTAGATCGCCTGGTTCTTTCAATGACTAGTCCGAATCCGCTAACCCATGAGTACGTGAGATCGTCAGCAATTTTCTTAAATTCATGAAAATATCAGATACAATCAGTCTACCTAGACTAACTACGCTGCATCATATAGCAACTAAAAGTTCGCCAGTTTTTTCCAGAGCTCGATCCTTAGATCAAAAAACGTTACAAGCTACCAAGGCCATTTATCATCAGATTCTAGAGGACTTTATTTTTCGTCTTAGTTCTAGTTCATAGGCATTGCAAATTCATTTGCAAGCCAAGCAATACGTTGGTGATCGGAGATTATGCAATGATTATTGTACCTTCAACAGTCACAATTCCCGATCGTTATTCGATAAATATCGCTGATGGTATTATTGACGAATTAACCAAACCCAAATGATTCAGAGATCTCTATCTTAAGTCAGCTTACCAACAGAATCCTCTCGACAAAGAAAACATCTCAAAAACAGGTGTCATTATCTCTATTGGATTATATGAATATAAGAGTATGATCTTTGGTTTGTGCAATGTATCACAGAAATTTCAGATTCATTAACGAAGTTTTACGGAAACTCCCACTTACCTATTCTTACTTCCATAATGTGATAATAGATGATTGCGAACAGCATTTAAAAGACATCAAAGAGTCCCTCGCTCATATTAATCAGTTTGGTTACGTGTTAAAAATGAAAAACATCGTGTGGGTACAACAATAATGAAATTTCTAGAGTATTCGATTGCACAAGGAATTACAATTACCATAGAAGACAAAGCCGAAGCTATTAGATAGTTTACCACAGAGACGAATACATAGAAGAACTGCGTCACTTTCTTAGCATATATAGTTATTACAGGTCCATTATTATAATAATAGCGTAACCATAAATACAGCTGTCAAGACATATTCTAGGACTGAAGTCGCATAAATCCAACTCGCGTCAGCCCTGGAACGCAACTGCGCAGCTAATATTTGAACGCATAAAAGATTTGGTCGTGCAACATACAACACAACATTCCATTCAACAAAATATGCCATTGAAATTGTCAACCGACGCAAGCGATGTAGCCATGGAGATAACTCTGGAACTAGAAGTCGATGGTGAATTTCATCCCACTGCATTCTATTCTGAGAAGTTGAAAGCTATAGAAAAGAATTACTTGGCAATGGAGAATTACTAGCTCTGCACGACATTTACCTCCACTTTGGACGACATCTCCTGTGTTACATCTTTGAATTGGAGGTAGACAATGAATGAAGGCCTAACAGAAAAGTTCACAAAATTATCCGAAGAGTAATTCGGCAAATGATCTGTTTCAGTGAGTTCAACTTTAGCATCATTCATTTGAAAGGTAAAGATAATGTAGTGGCCGACGTTTCATCTCGCATTGAAATGATTAAAATCGTCAATTAGAATGCCAAACTGTCGCTATGGAGACGAAACAACCGACATATAAAGAACTCACGGCATGGCGACCACGGTGCACCGACCGCTTTACTAATTTGAAGCTAGGCGATGCGTAGGTCTTCGCATATAATATTGTAGGAGAGGTGGCTAGTAAAATTTGGTTCCAACCAGACTATCGACGCCCGGTAATTGATGAATAATAAAATCTAAGTCATCCTGGTGTGGATGATACAAGAATATTATTACAAGAATTTTACTTTTGGCCGACCATTCTACGAGATATTACCGAGTAGGTTCAAGCATGCCGGCCATGTAATATCTCGAAAGTTTTACGTCATATTCACTCAGACTTTAACTGTTTCAAGCTGCCTAACACTCGTTTTCGATTCATCCATGTTAACAAAATCACTCGGGGTTTTCGCTATTGCATGATCATAACACGTCGACATACAGGATGGTTTGAAGTAATGCTACTTAGTGATCAAGATGCGGAGAGCGTTACCTATGCGTTCTTGCTAAAGTTGGTGGCAAGATTTGGGGTACCAGAAGCAGTAGTCACTGATCAAGACACCAAATTCATGACACCTCTATTTCAGGTTGACTTACAGCGCTCAATCCTGAGAGCAACTGTCTTCTGAAACGCGTGCATCGCGAGTAGAGGATCCGCTATGTGCGTCTCGCGAACAGTCCGATTGACTTACCACACTCCCATTAGTACGTCTTGGTATGCGATCAAGGTATATCGAAAACATAAAAACATCAGTTGCACAGGTCACTTTTGGTCAAAGTCCGCAACTCACTACAGATCTAATGAGCGGATTTAATATTAGTGATAAATCACAAAACGGGGGAAGTTAAACAACAGCTACAGCGCGTACGAAATAGTCTCCGTGCGTAACCAACGAGAGAACACTATTCGCTAGTGTATATTTCGAAAGCTTTAGAAACATGTAAGCAATCTCATGTCCGATTAGACGCTGTTCAGTCGATGCTGAAGCGAAAGTATACCGGACCTCAGCCAATATTGAAGCGCAGTCCGAAATTCTTTGCGATTAATTTTAACTGTTATCATAGATCGACTGAAGCCTGCATTTGATTTCCGGATCATAGGACATCAATTATAATAATGCAATAACGATAAAGAACAAGAGTCAACGAGTACTTCAGAGCATAAAGAGCAAATTGTAATGCATAAAATTACAAACGAGCACACTCAAGATATGGGATCAATACTCTGCTCAAGTTTGACTTAAAGCTTAAGTAGATTACGTCACTTTGTGCGGCCCTTTCTAGGGACATTTTTTGTCCTTTATGCTCAGAACATTACTTTCAGTTTAACAGTCTTGTTTATTGATTTTCGTATTGCTAAACTAAGTATAGTCTTCATTTGTTTAAATTAGATAATTTTTATAGAACAGTAATTTTTGTTTGGTTTAATTCTTCACGTTTTAAAAACGGTAACAAATATTACCTGATGCGGGCTGGTTGGAGTTTGACGTATGCTATCATGTTTAGCAAACTAACATTGGTAGAACCTCGCCATATCTGCATTTAAGTTAAATTTGACGACTAATCTCTCGACGTAACAAGTGTGTACAACGACACTTGAAGTAATGTATAACTTTTATTTCAGCAATTTATATACATTTCCAATTGGAATTGCGAAATAAATAGTGCTTTTCAGCATAAAGTTGTTGCAAATCGAGTATATACTAAACATGTAAAATACGGCCATGCTCTTTTCTCCGCAACATATACGGCTGGAATACCTGATACTTTATATGGTCAATTGTTCAAAGGGAGATCCCGGTGATTAACTACATGCATTGTACAACGAAAAGCAGGAAACAGGAAATGCAAATATTAAATTACGTCCACACACGCACAAACAATTTACAATTTCATACGCAAATCATGCTTGGGCTTCTTTTGTTTGTTTAAACGATAATTAAGAATGTTGTATACAGTATCTTCCACCGTGCGTAATTATTTTTAATTTTTATTTTGGAACATCTGGAAATAAGAATAAATTAGGAAATGATTTTTATAAAAAAGATTCCAGCTATTGCGGAAACATTCTGCACCGTCTTTTAATATATTTGTTTTGAAACAACAAAATGGTAGTCTGCAAAGGAAAATATATCAAAAGTAGATTTGGACAGGGCAGTACACCCATTACCAGAGAGCTATCCGAATTTATAAAAGAGAAAATTGATATACAATTAATTTTACAGATTAAATAAAATCAGTTATGAAGAAGTTCCATACGAAAAACTGGCAGTGCACAAAACAACCCGATTAAAAATCAAATACATATGAAGATTTATTGGAGCCACATAAACAACGAGAACAGAAGGCAATAAGACCGAAACAAACCAAAAAGCGATCTTGGTTATTTAACCTTTTCAAGAGGACGCACTATATGAAATGTTGACTTTACGAATGAAAATCGTATTGATCACTCGGATTGTTCATGCAAAACTTATGCTGATTTATACAACCGCATGAAAAACATAACTGAAATGAATAAGCTATCTGCAATCCAGCAGTCAAATATTGCATGTCTATACACACACAATAGCTGGTCGTTGAGCTGTGAACCTTGTACTGGTCAATTACTATAAAAGCGCATCCAAGCACAATAGAGACTAAATAGTACTAGCAACATTTCAGAAACAGCTGAAACGTTGTTTGTAAAATCCCACGCCAGGTCATGGTATTTCCAGGCATTCTTTAAAAGAAGAAACGAAAATGAGTTACGCGCTGAGGAAACTGCCAGTTTCAATATCCTTAATCCACAGCTAAGTAAAAAAAAGGTTTGCACACGTATTAGATACAACCAAGTAAATATCACGCGTGTCTTTCCCGCTTCCTGATAATTGATGTAATATTTATGTATTTAGTCCAACTCATTCACCTTTGCTTTACTAAATAAAACATCAGAAATAGCTCAAATGAAAATGAAATGGTCCTTGTCAGTTGTGCTGTATAGATCTGCTTGAAAATAAAACTCTGCTGCAAAAACAGTTTATTTCCCAATTTAATTTATTAGTACAGAAACATGACTGAACTGAAAATTAAACAATATATATATATATATATATTTTTATAATTAGGTGAAAAATACATTAATAACAAAGTAGATAAAGGCCATTTACTGTTACTTCGCCCTACAATCTTTCATTTATATAAATTCTGGGTTTCATTTGATTATGAATGTATATAAATGAAAGATTGTAAAGCGAAGTTTAGTAATCTCGAAATAAATGGCCATTATTCACTTTGTTATTAATGTTTTTCTTCCTAATTAGAAATATACTGTGTAATATTCAAAGGCAATTGTCATAATAAAGAATATATATATATATATATATATATATATATATATATATATATATATCAATGATCTATAAACTGTATAATATAGCGATCGGAATTCATGAAGTAGACAGGCTTTGACCTCAATAAGCACCAATGAAATACTTTCCAGAGTTGCAACAGCTGGGACTCATACAGGGACCCATTTGCCTTGGAGTCTTGCTACTCATTCACTGCGCTATCCATAAAGCGTGTCTGATAGATGAAGTATTAAATCCGGAATGGCATTGAAACCCAATCATGTTAATGGCTTTCGTAGATTCCTATGCACTTGTAAATCAAATATTGTACTTCAATTAACACACAGGCTGTTAAACATGAAATGATCAGATCGAGCATAGGACTAAAAATGATTCGCTTTGACGAAATCGACATCGATTATTAACTTGACAGGTCACATCTGCTCGATGAAAAATGAAAGACTGTCAAAATAATTTCTCTAAGGAACAAAGGGAGACGAGAAAAGGCCTCGTTGTAAATCTTGTCCGTAATTCAAAGTGAATTTTCTGACAAAGTTGTGTAAAGTAAATGTTTGATGAGAAGAAAAGAGAAAAGATCACGCGGAATAACGATATTTATGCCAACTAAATATAAGAAGGCTAGTTACAAAAATATAGCTCTGCTTATTTATTCTTAGGTCTTATAGCTCAGAATAATCCAAAAATATATGTAATGGCGATACTGAAGAAAATTCGACAGTATAATTATAAAATTGTAATAGTCGCAAATCTAAAGGAAAATCACATTGAAGCGTGCACATATAATTGTTTCCGAAGCAAAAGAGAAATATAACCTTAAAATGAATTTAGAAAACATCAAACTCCTTGATATGATAGTTCGTATGTACGATGTGCATACGGAAAATTGTAAACCATAGCATTGAAAATAAATCCATATGCATGTTAACCGCGAGTTATCCCAGGTGAATCAGTCATTTAAATCTTACCATTGGCTTACCATCAGCAAAATTATTCCGAGAAACTGCATGCCGATAAATCACACGGGAATGCACAAACACACACACACACACACACACACACAAATACAAACAAATACTTTCATGAGCATTTCCTAATTGTCGAAATGGACAAATATTAAAAAATAATTTTGTGAAAGCGACGAACGCTAACATGTTTAGGGTAAACGAGGGGAACATTGAGACTCGCGATTTCCTTAACATGAAATTGTGCAAGTTGTTATCCAACCAGTTCTGAAACATTTATAAACACCTTCCTAAACTAATAATAACATTTCACTTACCTGAAGCAAACATAACTGTTATAGAGAAACAGAAAATTAAATAAGACCAAATTTCAACAAGATGATTAATAATAACGGACAGGAAGGTCTAAAATTTGCGTAAATCTATACATTATTTCGGCCTTCAAGAACGTTTTATCGTGCTAACCAAGGAAATTAGTCGACTAAAACATCTGTGTTATTCTAATATTACGTCGGGAGTAGAATTTGATCTATTGGCGACATCTATGGTATAATGTAGTTGTATAGAACGAAGTGGTTTGGCTAGCTTATTTGAAGAAAAGTTTGGGGCAGACTAACCTAATAGCAGATAAGAGAGAGTGGTGATGAAATGAGAAACCTAGTCTTTGTAGATTACGAACTACGGAGACCCAGATGTTGCACGTTTTACGGTCAATATCCGACAGACATCAAACGCAGCTTCCATAACCTACAATGTTCTCCTATGATATGAGAGAGAGAGGGAGAGGGAGGGAGGGAGGGAGGGAGAAAGAGAGAGAGAGAGAGAGAGAGAGAGTACGTCGAACTTCCACGCTTAGGCTTAAACAAGCTTGATTTACAAGGTCATTTAAAGTAAGATGTCTAGGATAAAATCATTATTGATCACAATTTTTTATTCATATTACTGTTCTCTAATCACGCCCTTATCTGTTTGTCATAAATTATACAACGAAAACATCGTCCAGAATTATATATTAGCCCGAATTGCAGAAAATGCGACTGTGTGGTTAACTTAAATCAATAAGCCCTTGGCAGCTGGTAAGATTGATTAAGAAAACATGGTTAAATATTAGATAATAACAGTTAGATACTGTTCGTTGCGGAGATCAAATAGACATGCAATTATGTATTAGGTGTTGCGCATCTAGTAAAAAATTAATTCAATTATGATTAAAAGGACAAACCAAAGACAGCATGAACGGAAAATTTAATCTTGTGCACATTCGTTTCGTGCTTACTGGCGACTCATCAGTAGGAGCCGGTATTACGTCCTTTACCCACTATATATTTGGGTAAGGAATTTGTGAAAATAAGATGCTACATTCTCCTAGACAAATGTGTAAACCTGCAGTAGTGAAGCTAACATCATATAAAGTATGTATTAGGTGTTGCGAACCTA
The DNA here is from genome assembly GCA_029291075.1 of Eudiplozoon nipponicum. Lineage (NCBI taxonomy): Eukaryota > Metazoa > Platyhelminthes > Monogenea > Mazocraeidea > Diplozoidae > Eudiplozoon > Eudiplozoon nipponicum. Next base: position 68,779 of record JAQBSW010003345.1, on the reverse strand, counting down.
GTAACAAATTAGTTCAGTTGTGACCGGAAGGAAAAACCAAAGGCAGCATGAATGCAAAGTATAATCTTATGCACATTCGTTTCGTGCTTACTGGCGACTTATCAGTAGGAGCCGGTATTACTCCTTTTAACCACTATATATTTGGGCGAAGAATGTGGGATAATGGGACGGTACAATCCCATTCTTCACCCAAATATATAGTGGGTAAAGGGCGTAATACCGGCTTCTACTGATGAGTCGCCAGTAAGCACGAAACGAATGTACATGAGATTATACTCTTCGTTCATGCTGCATTTGGTTTATTCTTCTGGTCACAACTGAACTAATTTGTTACTAGGTTCGCAACACCTAATACATACTTCCATATATATTAGTTCTCCGCAACAAACAGTATTTAAGCATCATATAAAGTCTCGACAATGCGACTTCCACGCTATCTCACTCTATATAACACATATAGCGAGTCTGTAAAGGATACTAACACTATGGCCATTGTATTAGTAACCGATACCAACATTGGTGTACCGAAAAGGTGCATGGTACTAACATTATGGTTGCCAAGTCGGTACATGGTACTAACATGATGGATATCAATGTATGCTATAGTTCACCGAAATTGAGAATTACAACTATTTCTGAACACCTGTTACTCCAGTAAATCCACACACTCTGGCCTTGATCGATATCAGTTACCACATTTCGCGGTAATCATGACATCATCCAATTAAATGTATAACAGTCAGATAATGTTTATATGATGTTAGCTTCACTACTGCAAGTTTACACATTCGTCTAGGAGATTGTAGCGTCCTATTTTCCCACATTCCTCACCCAAATATATAGTGAGTAAAGGGCGTAATACTGGCTCCTACTGATGAGTCTCCAGTAAACACGAAAAGAATGTGCACGAGATTATACCTTCCGTTTATGCTCACTTTTATTTGTCTATCTGGTCATAATTGAACTATTTTTTTATTAGGCGCGCAAAAAATAATACATAATTGCATATATATTACTTCTCCGCAACATATAGTATCTAACTGTTATAAATTTAATTGAATGATATCATGATAACCGCGAAATGTGATAACTTATATCGATCAAAGCTAGAGTGTATGGATTTACTGGAGTAACAGGCGTTCAGAATAAGTTGTAATTCTCAATTTTCTTGACCTATAAATTACATTGAAATCCATTGTGTTGGTACCGTGTACCGACTCACAGCCATAGTGTTAGTACCATGTACTTTCGGTACTATAATGTTAGAATCGGGAACAGACAAAATGGTCATAGTGTTGGTATCCTTTGCAGACTCGGAATGTTTAGTTTATTGAGTGAGTTAGCTTTAAAATCGCATTGTCGAAGACTGTATATGATGTTAGCTTCACTATTGCAGGTTTACACATTCGTCTAGGAGATTCTAGCGTCCTATTTTCCCACATTCTTCACCCAATTATGTAGTGGCTAAAAGGCGTAATACCGGCTCCTACTGATGAGTCACCAGTAAGCACGAAACGAATGTGCACGAGATTATGCTGTCTTTGGTTTATCCTTCTGGTTATAATTGAACTAATTTGTTACTAGGTGCGCAACGCCTAATAAATAATTACAAATATTAGATGATGGAAACAGAAGAAAACTAAATCACACTGAAGTTCGATTTACTCATAATTCCCTTTAACTGGTGGCTAAATTAATATTTAAAATTTTGGAACGTGGCTAAGAAGTTGAACGAAAGAATCTGCTTTTTTGGATATGTTAATGAATTCACCGAGTGTGGTTGCGTAAGGGAAGAATACATGCTATATAAAGCTGTTCCCCTTAGCGCAGCACACGGCTTTAAAAACGCCAGTAAAGAATTTCTGACAAGGTAACACAAAAAGAGATTAAATAAGGCACAGAATTTCTGCATACGGAAGACTACGATTATTCGGACTTTCACCTCATGTAATATCTTATGCATCCCATTTAACTACACCTCAACAGATGTGCTGGAGGAATACTCGTTTTTTTAAAATAAAGAACTTCCGAGATATTTTAAAGCTTTATTTACCTCACGTAAGTCAGAAAACGAATATTCTTATGCTCCTCGTATCCTGCTTTAGGAATATGATCAAAGATCATATTAAGACTAAATTCGTGTTTCGTTAACTTGATTGATTATCTGTCATAATTTAAATCGAACGGATATGAAGAAATACTGCCTAATAGTTAAATATTATGCTAACCGTTACTATAAAAAACACGGACAGAGCAATACAGATTATTTATGATTATTTATCAACGCTGATAGTTCACTTACTTTACTTATTTTACTGCGGCTGATTCCTTTTGGAGGATAAGCCGGCTCCAATGACATTTCATGGAGTTTCCTGGGAATTTGGTACAAGTTCACGAAGAGCAAGAAACAAATTTTTCGCAATATTCACATACGACAAACAACAGGCAATCAATTTAACAACAAGCAGTTCTACCAGCGTAGTCTCGTAATAGAATACATGTTGCAGTTCAGTCAGAATCAGCACTGACCAAGTGCCAAAACGAACGAGTGTGTTTATTTATTGATTTAATACTCAATTCTGTATCAGTTGTTGCGCACCTAGTAACAAATTAGTTCAAATATGACCAGAAGGATAAACCAAAGACAGCATGAACGGAAAGTATAATCTCGTGCATACTGGCGACTCATCAGTAGGAGCCGGTATTACGCCCTTTACCCACTATATATTTGGGTGAGGAATGTGGTAAAGTAGGACACTAAAATCTTCTACACGAGTGTGTAAACCTGCAGTAGGGAAGCTAAGTTTTCGACAGTGCGACTTCAAAGCTAACTCACTATACATTATATATATATATATATATATATATATATATATATATTATATATATATATATACCGAATCAGTAAAGGGGACCAACACTATCACTATTGTGTCAGTACCGATACCAACATTATGATACCGAAAAAGTAAATAGTACAAACACAATGGATTTCAATGTATATTAAAGTGCACCCAAATTTGAGAATTAAAACTATTTCTGAACACCTGTTACTCCAGCAAACCCATACACTCTGGCCTTGATCGATATTAGTTATAACATTTTCGGTAGTCATGACATCATTAAATTAAATATATAAAAATTGCACTGTCGAAGACTTAATAAGAAGTAAACTTTATTACTGCAGTTATACACATTTGCATAGGAGTTTGTACCGTCCCATTTCCCCACGTTTCTCCCTGAAATGTATATTGGGTGTAGAGCGTAATACCGGTTCCTACTGATGAATTTCCAATAAGCACGAAACGAATGTGCACATGAGATTATACCTTCCGTTCATGCCGTCTTTCTTTTACCCTTCTGGTCATATTTGTAATATTTTGTTACTAGGTGCACTCCTATTTACGATTGCATATATATATATATATATATATATATATATATATATATACTATATATATATATATATATATATATATATATATATATATATGTTTTCTTCCATAAACAGTATCTAATCGAATAAGCAATTAATAAATGAAATACTAGGCATGACTACAGCATTGATTTAACATATATACATAATAATATTATGTGCATTTCTAAAGACAGCATTTTAAATGATTTGAATAGGAATAATAAGAGTTCAACTGATGTTGGCCAATGATAAATGTACCTGTACAGTATTTAATTCAAGAAATGTTCAAACCAACACGTATACTTAGTAATTGCATTCTTAATTCTTAATAAAGCTTTGCTGTCCAACTGGATGGACATTTTATTATGGCAGAGATACTGTCTAAAATAGAAGTTCACCACAGAGAGGTGGAGGAAAATGAACTTCATGATAGAAAACAGACTGTAAAAAGAGTTAAACTCTGTCATTTAACTGAATTCATTGCACACTACGATGCTCACAAATTATTATTATTATTAAGTAACACCACATTTTATGTAGGATCATCATCAACAATAACCAGAGCGCGACGCTTACAGTGATCTCTTATTTTATCATCAACAACAGTATCGGAGACAAAAAAAATTTGAAGATGAGGCAGCACTAAAACTGTTAACATAATTGCGACCATCATCACCACCACCACCCGAGGCTGCTTAACCAAAAGGTCATGATTTAAATCGAATTTGCGGATTTGAACAGTCTTCAATAGAACATGTCATACCTTATGCTTGGCAAACGAGGCACAATCTATACAACCTACCCATAGTTCGCTAAAAGCAAAACATAAATAGAGCAAACAGGCATAATGTAACCAGGAAAATAGTGAAAGCCAAATAAAACCACGAGTGCTTGCGCGAAAACATCCTGAATCACCAACATTACTACCATCCAAATCAACTGAATCGTCATCCGCATCACCGAATCCTCGTCATAAATATTAAAATAACAGCACTACAGAGTTTTAAACTACTACTACTACTTTACTGCGGCTGACTCCTTTTGGAGGATAAGCCGGCTCCATGACATTTCATGGAGTTTCTTGGGAATTTGGTACAAGTGGTGTCCCCTCACCACTCGGCTTTTAGATCGAGGACGCACCTCTAGCCTTTGCACATCCAAGCGCAGTCTGCAAGGCAGCAGTAAGTTGCATGGTTGCCGGTGGCTGTCGAGAGCTCATTCGCCATTCGGAAGTACGGGGTACTGTCCAGGAGTCCATGTAATCCTGTGGCTGTTGAAATAAGTTTATTCAATGTCAGCACCAACGGATGTTGATACCAGGGCGTGGTGGATTTCCGACCGGCAATCGGATCTCCTATAAAATACCACATGAGCCCGACGACGGCACCATGACTCGGCGTGTGTTCCCCGCCACAAAAGAGTTTTAAACAAGAGTAATATACCGATGCGTCACTGTCGCAAAAATGTAAGTTCATAGTTGTATGTGCGATGTATGGTTATTAGATTGCCTGCATCTCATGAGGGGCTGAAACTGCGCTGGCCTGCCCGTTATGAGGAACTGAAACAGCGCTTTAGATCCACCAGTTTGGTCCGACGAGCCAGAAAGTCAAACAAACCAGCACATCAACAGTGAGGTCCAATCTCCAGTGATGGAGCGATTGATAACTAGATTATCATTAAAAATAACGCTGACTATGACAAAAAATAAAATTTAACAAAGCGATACAATGGACACGAAGCTTAACGTGTATTGTAGGAATCGAGGCGGTCTAGTTACCGCGTGGGGTGTAGGAAGAGCTTTTCATTTATGTTCGATATACAATTCTTGAAACCAAATTTGCGTAATTGAGATCAGAAAGCAATTCCAATTTGTTTAGAAAGTCACACAACGTAGTAGAACTACTGGCAATCGTAAGTGAAGGAGAGTTTCCACACCAAATTACAGCACGACAGAAAATTAACTAATGAGGGCCAAAATGAAAGGCATACATGGGGTATGGCAAAACAATATTACATAAATGGCAGTGAGTTGGAATTTCCGGTTGCACAACTATGCAAGCACAAACATGACGGTAGTGCAGCGTTTTCACGCGTATACAAGTTTAACATTCAAACAATGATTGATAATCCTAGGGATGATAACAGTTCTTAAAATCATCATAGCAAAAAACAAAAACATAATAAAATGATGATCCAATACCACAAAACAAGTAAATTAATTCATTAAATCAAGTTTGCGAGTTTGAAGTTAACACAAATCCCATTATATTTAACCAGACGTCTAAAAACAGAAGAAAATACCACCAGTCGCAACGCACTGACGCGTTTGGTCCTTCCATGACCATCAACGTTCTTGCAGCTTTCGTCAAATATATACAGGTAATACAATTAGACAATCATTGATTGCGCGGATAGTGGTAACAATTCTCTAAATAAAGCCTGCGAGCTTGAGTTAAACAATAATCTCACTGTATTTAACCATTCACCGAACAACGTAGCAAAACTACCGTCAGTCACACGTACTGACGCATAATGAACTTCAATGATCATCACATTTTCAGTCAAGTACAATGTATGCGAAGGATAACTATTAAGCTTGTTCATTAAATCAAATTTGCGAGTTGGAAGTAATCACAAATCTCATTGTATTTAAACATTCGTTGAACGATATATTTAAACTATCGTCAGTCACACGTACTGACGCGTTTCGAACTTCCATGATCATCATCAGATTACGACGGCAAACTGACTAGCGAGGATCAAACCGCAGTGCATATAAACATGGAAAGCAAAATTAGGTATGCGACTCTCTCAGTTTGTGTGACTGACCGGTTAAATAAAATTGGATTGTTTCTTATATCAAGTTCACAAACTTGATTGAAAGAATTGTTACCACCACCCACGCAATCATTTATTGTTTAATTAAATTAATTGTTTGTAAATTAGACCATTTTATGTGTAGATTTTAAATTAACTAGTTCGTCAGTTACTAATGAGAATGGATGATTTCATTTCAGTTTTCCATCTATAGAATAATCAGTAATGCAAAACTGAAAGGCAAGGCCTGCGCAAAGTTTCTGCTTTCGAGATACGAGAAGTCTAATCTTCCTGCAGCAGTCGAAAGTGACCTTCCACATCTGTCTCGCTCGTTCTCATTCCTTGCAATTAGTATTGAAAGAAAACCATCCAATTTCATTTAATTGCCTCGAGTTCGGTTTTATTACACAGTTAACTCAGAACTCAATCGCCGCATACATAGACATACACATGCATACGTACATAAACGCCATCACAAACCAATAATCATCAGACCAAAGATATAATTAATGCATACAAATATATTTAAAGTTTTATAACTAAATTGTATACCTTCGTTTCTTCGGATGAATGTCCGTGACCATTATAATAAAAATGACATACTTGTGACATCTAATAACATGAGCTTGTTTTTCCAAAATAAAACCCCTTTTAGCTATTTATTAGGGTTATACTGTACGTAACATGCATTAATATATATCTTTAGGTTCGTGGGATTAGTTATAATGTATTACCTCTTTTATGGAATAAACAAAAGCAAACAACATAAATATAACAGTTAAATACTTTTTGTGGCGAACTAAAATACACAAAATTGCGTATTAGGTGTTGCGCACCCACTAACAAATTAATTTAATTACGATCAGAAGGATAAACCAAAGACAGCATGGACGGAAAGTTTAATCTTGTGCACATTAGTTTCGTGCTTACTGGCGACTCATCAGTAGGAGCCGGTATTATGTCCTATACCCACTATATATTTTGGTGAGGAATATGTGAAAATAGGACGCTATATTCTCCTAGACGAAAGTGTAAACCTGTAGTAGTGAGGCTAACATCATATAAAGTCTCGATAATGCGACTTCAACGCCAACTCACTATATATAATCCATATACCGATTCTGTAAAGGATCCCAACACTATGACTGCTTTATCAGTACCTGAAACCAACACTATGGTTGCCGTGTCTCTACATGGTTCCAAGACAGTGGATTTCGATGTATGCTAAAGTGCACAAAAATTGAGAATTACACCTGTTGCTCCAGAGTATCCATACAAACAAAGTGCATATGCTTCCCGGGATATTAGTGCAAAGGACTGATTAAATAAAGAGGCGAAAATGGAAATAAGCTAGGAAAGTTTACTCGCCAAGGGTGGTTCTAATGTGCGAGAGTGCTACCTTTTTTACATTGACGAAGCTGCATAGTGGCACAGGTTGCCAATCCACATCAGATTAGCAAGCTTTTAGAAAATGATCTGCCAGACATTGCGATTCGCAAATTCAATCATGTGATTTATATTCGCCAACGTGAAATTAACAATTAACTAAACATAAACAGATTAGCAAGCTTTTAGAAAATGATCTACCAGACATTGCGATGCGCAAATTCAATCATGTGATTTATATTCGCCAACGTGAAATTAACAATTAACTAAACATATTCGAATCAGTATTAGCAAACTATGCAATACGAGGTCGAAATTTGAAATACACTCATGCATAATTGCTTACTTTCTTGACGTTGAACAGGTGACTGAAATGATGTCTGGTAGGCAAACGCATTCATTGGTACCGTCATATTGGTCAGTTCAGCATCCGTCGAGACATCAATAGGAAGTTTTCTGAAATGAAGTTTGATTAGAATATAAAATGTTAAACAATATCTGATAAAGCTAAATCAATATTTCTACATTACTTGTCTACTTTCCCATTAAAATAAATCGATTTGCTAACAATATTTCACCTTATAAGTGGTCTTTTGCCAATAAGCTAATGTTACTGCATGTTCGAACAGGTAGGTAAATGGGAAGAATTTATACTAGCAGTCTCAATATCCTAATAGGAAAGGGCGACCTAGTGTTCTTTTACAGACTAAAAAAACTAATAAACCCATTGTTATGCAGCAGTGGAGTATCAGTAATTTATACTCATGTAATGTTGTTTTATAATATTAGTACCTGTAGTATTAGTATCAAGCGCGAAATATGTAGACATTTCTCCTTAAAAAAGACCACGTTTCGATCTCGTGCAGACTAATTTCAGCGTGGATAAATTTATTAAAGCTTCGTCCAATTTACTGACATTTATTCTTATGAATACGTGTACCTTTCTAGTATTCGAGGCATGTCTTCTGACTAAGTTCTAGCAAAAAATTGGAAATTTATTTTAAGTTTTGTCTCATCAAGTTCAACTTCCGTTTATCTTCAAGCATATCTTCAAGAGAAATTACGATGGATCATCTTTTCTATTTACAATATTTTGTTTCATTACTTTGTCCAGGCATCGTGAACCAAAAGAGCACAACTAATAAATGAAAAACAAAATTTGAACATTTTAAAAGTGTGTGATCTTTCCATACCCGTGTAGCAGTGAGGTTTTCGTATTTTAATAGTGAAGTAATGTTGTCTGTGATGATGATTATTATGATTTTAATGGCAATGATAGTGAAGATCGAGATACTGATCAGTTTTAAAACAAAAGAAAATATTTAAATTAAACATCCTTTTCTCAAATTTGTTAGACCTATTTTCGTTATGAAATTAGTTACGCAAATACTAACTTAGTGTTGTCAGCTTATGTTTGTGCGCCATTTTATTCATTGATTTTTACAAGAATTTCCGATAGGCTATATTTCATCGCAGGGACACTGTCATTCTTAACCTATCGCACGGAAAAATAACTTTTGGAAATTTCAATGGAGTTTAATCTTATGTTTAAGACGAAATAAAGATTTGCCTCAGTAAACTGTTAGTGACCATGTTGCATTTAGTCTGAAATTAGCATTATCATCGTCGATGATGTAACAAAAGAAAATAGAACTGAATTTAGTTACGGAGCAACAACACATGAAAAATACCGTCAGGCATCAAAAGAATTTGTAGTGTATTAGTAAAAATTAATTTAAGGTACATAAAATCCTCACAAAATATTGTTCTAAATGTGATTCAGTTTATATCAACGGCCATAAGGATGGCGTGAATATCACAACTTATATGACGAAATGCTTCAAAAAATTGAAAATCCCCTATCAAAAAATCGAAGGTAGGGTCAAGTTAAATTAGCAAGACAAATTCTAACTAGTTTTCATGGGACAATAATAAATAGACAATACTACCCCGTCATAAAATTAAGACGCATAGGCAAAACAGTTGATTTCATCATTTTCAATAGCTTACCTGTTCGTAGCTTAAATCATCCGTGTGAATTTATTATCAGATTAAAGACTTAATCACATATAGCAATCATACACACATTTTATAACACCTCACAGAAGTTGCATGACAAATTCATATTCAGAGCTTTTCTAGTCGGAGCGAAATTTCATTGAAAATTCACAGAACTTTTTTTGAATAAAAGAGTTCCTCTGAAATCAAAAAATATCCTATAAATGAAGATTTCGTGACGTACGTTTCTTATGAGCATGTACTTTAATCATGATTGCGATCTTAATATATACACCTGACCCATTATGTACATACATTTATCAGTATAAACTAAGCATTGTATTGTGTAAAATAGGCAATTCATCCAGTAGACCGGTTTTTTACTTATTGAGAACTCATCACGTACTGTCCTGAATTTGCCGCAGACAGGACTCGATTCTGGGCACGTCTGCTTCGGAATCTGGTTCATTAACCACTGAGACACTCTGTTGCACACTACACAAATTCTTCAGTTATATACAAACAAATGTTCCTTGTTTAGTCTATCCTTAAGTTGGAGTCCATGTGGTATCCATTTAGACCTAAAGTTCCAACTAACCAACCCCAGTCTAACGTTATAGAACAGAAACCACACTACATGGAGAAGTGGTATTGAATTGCACATTTATATAGTTAAATGATCATTGGTTGCATGAGCGGCGATGGCAATTACTTTAATCAAGGTTTCGATCTTGATATAAACTCCTAACATTATGTGCATACAGTTGGCAGTGACAATATGGTGGCGCAGTGGTCAGAGCAACAGACTCAGAAGCAGGCGTACCCAGGATCAAGCCATATCCGCGGCAAATTCTAGACGGTACGTAAATAGTTCCCAATAAGGACGAAACCAGTCTACTGGCTGAATTGTTTTTTCTACTAATGTAATATTAATTATTGTTTCTGTAAGCTGGGATTCTGTCTCGAGCACTCACTTGACCTGGAGATGAAGTGAAGTTGACACCAAAAGCATCAAGATAGAAGCTAAAGTTAGCCTAGGTCACTTGAAATCCCACATTTTAATCAATTGCAGAGACATAAACAGCCTCACAACTGCATAACCATGGTCGAGAGGAATAATTAATAAACTGACAAATAACGTATGAAAACAGAGATGAACAATAAGAAGTCACAGGATCAATGCAGTAAACCGGAAGCAAAATGAAGTTTGGAAGAAAGATACTTTAAGCGCGCATCGAATAAACACGTCGCCTAACCTGAGCGTGAGATTGAGCACCTCTTCTTGATCGAGGTCATCTGGTTTGGCCGCTGCCTGCACTCCAGTTAAAGATGCACCGAATGATGTGTTTGGTGAAAGCGTCGTAGAATTTACTGCATTAGAGGCAAGCACAACGACACTGGTGCTTCTGTTGTCAGTTGATTTGCCGAAATCATCTAAATAGTTAATAAGATTAATAACAAAAAATGATCTGGACTGGAAAATAGATTTAAAAAATTTTTTTACTTACTTTTTATTACTTTTAGCTGAACCAACATTGGTCACCGAAACAAATTGTAACATCATTCTGATTATAGAATATTTGATCAAGAATAAATACACATATAAAGTAAGACTAATCCATGCTTCAATGTCTGGAGTATAATTTAAAAAATTCAAACTGTACTGGTCTTCAATGAACTAACTCGTTACCAGGTGTGCTTAGCTCAATAGAGCTACGCATATCTGTGCGCTCATCATAAACAAAATTATATAAAATATAAGTTTAATTAAAGTATAGTACGTTCACTAAGAAAGAGATTCTGTGAATTTGTTGGAGGCTATAATAGGAAGCCTTTGCTGAACTCGCATGTGCTAAGATTGTCTGCAATTCTTCATCTCAATTTTATTTAGCCCAACAGCACCAGTTCAGAACAACCTGTTCGTAGGATTTTGTGTCGGACGGTAAATGCCTCTTATTTTCGCTTTCTTTATATTATGCTCCGTCGTATTGCTATAGTATGCACCTGCCTATAATACTGTACAGTCGTTTGACCTCACATAAATAAACGAATCAACTAAAGATCTCGGAACATAATGCTATTTAACCAGTAAGCACGAAACGAATACACGAAAAGATGTACACATTTGGATAATGTTGACTTCACTAACCATTATTGGTCTTACATACACTAACTCATTACTAGATACGTTTAGCCGAATACAGACATCTAACAACTAAGGTATTGTGTGGTTACTTGACGATATTAACAAATAATAGTCTAATGAAGTATGTAAGGTATTACCGGGTCGTATATTATGGAGAATCACATCAGTATTCGAAAAATTCATCAATGAAACTAGTTTCAAATTCTGTGCTAAATATAGCAAAATTCGAATGAAATGAAAACCAGTCGCACTTAATCTGAAACATAGGCTTACTATCAGCATTGCCAGATACAGCCGAAATAGATTGTTTACGCTGATGCATTAGGTTTGCTTGTTTAAGACGCCGTTTCAACATAGTAGTGATACGTTGCAACTCCCAGATCTCAGCCTCTATGTCACTGGTGACAGCTGAAGTAAGACTGTCTTCCGCTTTTAATTCTCCGCCGGCACTTGATCTGACGGTGAGAACGCGAGCAGAACCAGCAACGATGTTTGCATCCCCATCTGTTGGATTTCCATACAAATTGTCGAGCTGATCTTGCTGAAAATTTCGTGATTGTGAATCAGACACAACACTTTTACCGATTTCAGCGCCCAGTCCATCATGTCGAGAAACACATGCATTACCTGACAAATCTGGTACCGGTCGAATACTGCTGTTTGATGCAGATGTGCTTCCTAAGGATTTAATGCGTCTATGTTGCTTTGTTGATGAAATAGCTGCAATTCATATGAAATAAATAGCACAAGGTTTTCATATAGCGTAAAATAATGCTATAAGCGGAGTTAGGCAAAGCTTACTTGATATAAATGATTCTTAAAGCAAATAAAGGCAATTTAGGACCCAGGGATAAATTAAATAAAACCAAACACAGAACTGACGTTAAATTTAGTCATCATTGGTCGTTTAGTTCAATAACTTCGCATGTTTTAATGTTTAACATATAAACCTCTCAGGAGATAAGCTGCCTACCTCTTTAAAGTCAAACAAAGGAGCGTGTTTAAATCATTCTCTTCAAACAGACGAAAAAACATTTCTTTAAATCAAGTTTACGAGCTTGAAGTAAACACCAATCCCATTATATTTAACCAGTCGTCGGACAACATAGCAAACCTACCGCCAGTCGCAACGCATTGACGCATTTCGACCTTCCATTATCATCATCAGAGTACGACGACAAACTGACTAGCGTGGATCAAACCGCATTGCATATATATGGAAAGCAAAATTAGATATGCGGCTCTCAACTCTAGTAACCTTGCATACATTGTACATGACTGGAAATGTCGGCTGCATAATTTCTATGCAGTCACGAACATTAGCTGTTTGTAGCTTTCGCCACACACATATATATAGACAATACAATTAAGCAATAATTGTTGTAAAGGTAAAGGCATCTGAAATTCTACGACAGATCACGAATGAAAAGGAGCGACAGATTGGCGAATAGAATCAGAAAGCGGCACAATTAAGCCTGGATGATACTTAATTAAGAAAATTTATCATAAATAAGAAGTGCTAATATTAAAATAATTAGGAACGGTAGGTAACTAGTCAAGCATTACTAAGTAACTTAGACGAAAAATAAATGTGATCAACGAAAAATGTAATAATTTTATATATATATATATATATATATATATATATATATATATATATATATATATAATGATAGTGCTAAAACAATCAGTGATTGCGCGGGTGGTGACAATTATTTAAATAAAGTTTGTGAGCTTGAAACCAACACAAATCCCACTGCGCCTATCCAGTTGCACAAAATAGAAAAACCACCATCAGTCACACGTATTGAGGCGTTTTGCCATTTCCTGATCATAATCAGAGCACGACGGCAAACCGAATAACAGGTATCAAACCGACATTCATATATAAGTTATGGAAAATCATAAATGAGGCCCTCACCTTTAGTAGTCTCACATAAATTTACTTGATTGGAAATGGTAGCTTCACAATTTTTTGCAATCTCGAACATAATCTTTTTGCAGCTTTCGCCATATTTAAATAAGATATACAATTAAAAAGACCATGATTACGCGGGACAAAAATTTTTTAAATAAAGTTTTTGAGTTTTAAAAAACACCGATCCTATTGTATCTAATCAGTTCGTGTGACTGAATGTAATTTTTATATGTCGTGCGATTGATTACAGACGATGGGATTCATGCTTGTTTCGAAGTCGCAAACTTGAATTAGAGAATAGTTATAGTGTGCTTATAAAAGCGAGTAAACGCATAAAATGGTATTATTTTCTTCACTAGTACAGTTAAATTATTTTTTGAAATGGACCAATAAGAATTCAGTTTATTAGCCAATGAGAAGTATTGGTCCAAATATTTTTATAACGTGGTCGATTTGATCATACATTTGTGATATATATATATATATATATATATATATATATATATATATATACATATTCATGAAAATAAATATTCTATATAAAAATTGTCTTCTAAAATCTCAACGGGAATAAATTCGTTAGAAATCATATAGAATGGCATTTGTGAATGAAGATAGCAGAAACCCGCTTGCATAGGAGTCGTTTAAATGATGACAACATATATTTGGGGAACGACGGAACCATAATATCAACAATGTAAAATAACATCCGACTATAATCAAACAGGATAACGAGGATAATGTTCATGTATAGTTAGCTTACCGTCAGTAGTCCCAATCGCACCAAAGGCTGTATCAGCTGATGGTTTAGATTGGTTTGCAACGGAACTTCCACTCCGGAGACGAGCATGTAACCGATCAAGATGAGCTTGCTGTTTATCTAGTTCGTGACGAATGGCCTCGGGTTCAGTGAGTCCAGCATAGTATTTCTTACGCTTGAGTTGAGTTACAACTCGTTGAACCTACAGTAAAACATTTGGTATTGACATCAAAATGAAAAAGACTTTATTTGAAGTAGATTAAATGCAATAGTGGTGCTAATCATTCACACTATACTTCATTCATTTACAAAGAGCAGAACGTCTGAGGATTTAAAGATTTTCCAAATGAATCTTCATTGAGAGTAGTAATTAAACTCTTTAAATGAAGTTTACGAGCTTGAAGTAAACACCAATCCAATTGTATTTAACCAGTCGTCGAAAAACATAGAAAAACTGCTGCCGTTCGCACGCACTGGCACGTTTCGACATTTTATGATCATCATCCGAGTACGACGGCAAACTGACTAGCGAGGATCAAACTGCATTCCATAGATATGAAAAGCAAAATTAGATATGCAGCTCTCACCTCTGGTAGTCCCGCATACATTGTACATGACTGGAAATGTCGGCTGCACAGTTTCTATGGAGTCATGAGCATTAACTGATTGCATCTATCGCCACAAATAAATATATAGGCAATATAATTAAACAATAATTGATTGCGCGGATGATGATAAAAAAGTTTAAATCAAGTTTGCGAGCTTGAAATAAACACCAATCCCATTGTATTTATTCAGTCGTCGAACAACATAGCAAAACTACCGCGTCACAAAGCACTGACGCCTTTCGACCTTCCATGATCATCATCAGAGTACGACGGAAAACTGACTAGCGAGGATCAAACCGCATTCCATAGATATGGAAAGAAAAAATTAGATATGCGGCTCTCACCTCTGGTAGTCCCACATATATTGTAATTGACAAGAAATGTCAGCTGCACAATTTCTATACAGCCAAGAGCATCTACTGTTTGCAGCTTTCGCCAAATAGACATATATAGGCATTACAAATAAACAATTGTTGATTGCGCGGGCGGTAGTAACAATTCTTTAAATCAAGTTTGCGAGCTTGAAACAAACACAAATCCCATTGTATTTAACCAGTCCTATGGCGAAAGCTGCAATCAGTTAATGTTCGTGACTACATAGAAATTTTGCAGCCGACATTTCCAGTCAAATACAATGTATGCAAGACTACTAGACGTGAGAGGCGCATATCTAATTTTGCTTTCCATATCTATGGAATGTGGTTTGATCCTCGCTAGTCAGTTTGTCGTCGTACTCTGATGATCATGGAAGGTCGAAACGCGTCAGTGCATGCGACTGGCGGTAGTTTTGTTATGTTGTTCGACAACTGGTTTAATAAAATGGGAATGGTGTTTATTTCAGGCTTGCAAACTTGATTTAAAGAATTGTTACCACCACCCGCGCAATCAATTATTTTTTAATTATATTGCCTTCATAGTGATTAAAGTATCAAAGGACCAAACTATTATTTTCGAATGCGATCTTGAACCATATTCACGATACATTTCACATGGACAAAGGCAAACAGAAATTTTCGCAGATGCAAAAGTTATGTCATCTCCATATTTACTCATAAGTTTAGTTTTACTAATATTATCATCATGATCACAACCCCTAACCATAACATACATCAGAAAAGGAGAACATAAAAGGGAAAATTGACTGATGATAATAAAAATGGAGCAGAAATAGCTACTTAAACAGGACCAACGAGATATCGTGACAAATCTAAACGTGGTAAAATTCGGTAGCCATGGTTTCGAACTCGAATATGAGCAGCTAGTTTTGACATGAACCATTTTGTTTGTATAAAATGCTATAAGGAATGCATAAAAGCCAAACCAGCATCAACATTACTTTGCTTAATTACGCTCAACATTGAAACATATTAAACTACAATTGACGTGTCCTGGAAATGTCAGTTAATTCGGATAAGGTGGCCCTTTTCAGTTTCGTATGGGAAGCCAATTGAAAAAAACTGAACATCGATTAGATACCAAACAATTAAAGTCATATATATATATATATATATATATATATATATATATATATATATATATAAAGTCAATATATATATATATATAAAGGTCTATGGTAGAGTTTAATTATATGTTGCCACGATGAGATTAAAATTGCATATAGTAGCAAATGTAATTCACCAAATATACCCGTTTCTTATTTATTTTGCACTCCTCATATACTTGGTCGAATCACCACAACCATAGTCCAAACCAGGGAAATTCTGACCCATTCAATGTGACACCTAAGACGCGCATATACCATTTTATGATTTTAATCAGTCTTTCATTAAAGTGGAGACCATTTGGCATCGCTTTCGAACGAAAACTCAAATTGACCATCTCCAAACTCTCATTATGCGATCTGTTGAAGTTATAAAGGTATATAGGTTTATGGCAGGGTTTTAATATATTTTTCAGGTTATAGTTAACATTTCATAAGATATCAGTTCATCAAATAGAGTGGTTATGTCATTATTGTGAGGTCACCAGTAGTTTAAAGTGTTGCCGCGGTTCGGATTTTAACAAAAGATCATTTTTTAAATCTTGCACCTAATCCACTACGCCACAAAAGCAGGGCATTGCAAGCAATATTACAACAAATGTTTTTCGGTAATTCCCGGTTAAATATCTAGGAATATCTACATGTATAATTATTTCTCGGTCGTGTGTACACAATGAGTTACACGAGATAGGACTTATCAACAAGAAAACAACAAAAGGAGCGGTTGGATACTGTTTGTACCGGAGAACTAATATGTATGCAATTGTGTACTAGGTGTTGCGCATCAAGTAACAAACTAGTTAAAATATGATCAGAAGTAAAAGCCAAAGACAACATTGACGGAAAGTATAATGTCGTGCACATTCGTTTCGTGATTACTGACAACTTACCAGTAGGAGTCAGTATTACGCTCTTTGCTCACTATATATTTTGGTGAGGAATGTTGGAAAATTGGACGTACAATCTCCTATATGAAAGCGCAAACCTACACTGTGCGCTTCCAATTAACGAATCACAATACAGTTGTCTATTTTAATTGATATTATTGAAAAAGGTCAACGTTTACCTCCCAAAGCAAGGCCTCCTTCACAGGATTGGTGTTCCCACGGCCAATTTGAGAATGCAGATGTTCTAGTCGAGACTCCTGTTTGTCTAGCTCGCGGCCTAATTCAGCAACCGTCTCAGGAAGCTCCTCCAACTGACGCGAGTTTGGCTCCAGTGGTTCAGCATAAGGACGAAGGCTATATTTTAAATCTGAGAAGATCCAATGATGCTGAAGTCCAGATCCTAGATTTTTAATAAGAATTGTAATAAACAATTACAACACAAACATAAATAAAATTGTGGGTTACAGAAGAGCCTATGCAAGTAAGGAACAATATAACCAGACCTCTTCACAGAACCATGATTGCCGACAGGCTCCAAAAAAATTTTCCACAATCAAGTTGAGGTTACGTTGTACCATGATCAATTAACCGATATCCCGAATAATATTTAGCCAAGACATTACTATTTTACCATGACTCCGTTCCCAGCCTTCGATCGGGGTTGCCTCAGTAAACTGACGAGTAGAAAGTGTGTTTTTTATCATCTCAGTGCCAAAACCATCGAAATATGCATTCAATAACAATGGTTGATGATGATACATCAAATAGTGGCTAAATAGATATGGTCGGCTTTTAAATCTTTCTCTTATGTAATGTCTCCTGAAACACATCTGGTAATAATCTGAATCATACCAAGCAAATACCAAGATTAATAAATGTCTCCATGTGCAGGTAGCTATAATATGTCATCTGCAAAAAGGACTGACAATAAAAATAAAATTGAACTTGGCGCTTAGTGAAAAACAGGGAATTTTTGAGTGGTTTGCATAACTTGCTAAAAACAAATGTAGACGGACTGAAATCTCAGCAGAGGCCGACCCGTCCAGTATTACTGGAGATCCAAGTTAATTTGATTCGTAGCCGATTAACGGCAGCACGCCGTCTAGCAGCATTTTCATCTTCGAAACGAAATTAGCAGAATCATTCAACTTGAGGTCAGCAAGCCGGCCATCACCACAAAACGCTAATCCTTGGAAAGCCACAATTATCTCAACAATGACTTCGCCGACAAAATGAATCAATGACATATCTTTGTCGAATGCCGTCAGCCAATCACAAAAGGTTCAGAAAATCCTTTATTAATAAAAATACACGATGAGATATTTTAGCAGGTTTCATTTAATATCCCCATGACCAAATTAACATTAAAATATTAACAAGGTGATACCATTTTATTTAGAGTATTGTGTCTATCCGCATTTAATGCTATAAGAAATCTTGTTGAATGCATGAAAATGTCAGCAACTATTGTTATAATCAAGGTTGCGGTCTTGATATAAACACCTGACCCATTAATTACTTACATATGTCAGTATAAACTAAGAATTGTGTAGTGTAGAAAGGCAATTCATCCAGTAGACCGGTTTCGTCCTTATTGGGAACTCATCATGTACTGGCCAGCATTTGTCGCGGAAAGGATTCGAACCTGGGCACTTAAAATAAGCATTGAATAAGATAACAAATGCAATTAAACAAGCAGACTAGTTTCGTTCTTATTGGGCAGTCCCAAAGTACTTACAACAATTGACGCGACCGGGACTCCGACTGAGGAAAATTTGCAATGCACGACATGCAAATTTCATTTATTTACAAACTTATACTGTTCGGCGAATCTTTTCTTCAGATGAAACTTATCTGGCATCGCTTACGATCTGAGGTTCCAACTGGCCACCTCCGGACTTTCATAATAGTAAAGATACAAAAATACCACGAGAAGTGATATATAATTAAATTAAGCTGTCAGGATTTATATATATATATGTACATATATGCCAATCAGAAGTAAATATGGCATAATTTAGAAAATGCAATTCATAAAGTAAACCAGTACCGACTTTACTGGGTATACACTAAGTTCCAGAGATAACACCTAATGGAAAGACTGTTCATACAAGTTGGTATCTAAATGAAAATTGTATGTATTGTGCAGCTTGGATGGTGCAGTGGATAAGTTTTAGGATTTCTAAGAATATTCGCCCCGTTTCTAGGCCCTGTCGCGGAAGATTGTAACAAGTTTTGACGAGTTCTCAATAAGGTCGAATCCGATCCACCCGATAAATAGCCTTTGATACTTTATTTAATTTTAGTTTATATGAATAACATAAATATATTCCAAATCCTACAATAAAATTTGAATTTAATATCAATTCTCCAGGTGACATTGTGTCAGTTCTATGATGCCAAATCGAGGACGGCTAGTTCGAACTTTAGGTCGAAATAGATGCTAAATAGGCTCACTCTAAGGAAAGGCTATATATATAAATAGCCAATTAAAAGCACAATTAATCAACTACCTTGCGTTTTGATCCTTGTTAGCAAGAAAACTGGAGAAGTACTGTCGTCACTCAAACTATTCCCGTTCTAAATACAAGCCCGAAGCCATAGAAAATTCAGATATGATTACCGACAGGACCTTGCTGGTAGAAGTGGAAGCAGTATAATCTACCTGACTGGTATTAAAGAGATGAAGCTGTTCTGACATATGTGAAAACTCGAATTTGTTTTACTGCGTTAATACCAAATAGTTAAACGAATAGCGATGGAGTGAGAACAAGCATGCCAAATGCAGAGAAGGTCTTTCAACAACTGAAGGAATCTTTGATTACTGAAGACTCACAAATGGTACTCTTTCGCATTGAGTAGCAGACAACTTAAGATAAGGAATAGACGGCCTAAAGTGCTTTTACAACCTACGCATAACTATGAGTGCTGTTCATAATTATGCTGCGGTGAAGCATCAGCAAACCTAAGAAATATGCAAAAGAGAGTAAAGTTGTGTATAAATAATAGCCAACAATAATGTAAAGACAAAGACACACACCACATGTGATTGCAGACAGTGCTGATTTATCAGGCGTCAAAAGTAACGACAATAGGTTGTGACTGACACCAAGCGTCGGAGAAAGAACAATACTTAACTCTGACAAGCCCATTCTATTTATGTGAGAATTTGTAATCACATTCATAGCATGTTGTAGCGTCCATGCAAGAAGATATCGCCTTGGCTCCGACAAACGCGTGAAAACTAGCTCAGTAATCGCTCGTCTTTGTTCCCGTATCCAGGAATCCGGAGTAGTTGTATCGTCATTGAGTGGAGTACTGCAAGAATTTGTAGAATTTCCCTCATGCGCACTGCTTCGGAACTGGTGATAATTGCTAGCAATTTCTTCGAAAAGTGCCGAGGCATCGCGCGTGAGCACCGGTTCAGGCAGTTGTCTGAGAAAGAGCTTCACAACGCTCGCGATAGCGTGAACATCGTGAGGTGGAAGGGATGCTGACTGGATGTGCCTTCCACCATCTTAAATTAATCAAGTTACATGGCAAGATAAAGTAATGATAAATAATGCTTATTCTCGAAGACAATTGAATATTTATTCACAAATGTTCGGCCAAAAGCACACCTTGTGTAAAGATTAACATTTTACAGAAAAATAACAACTTCCTTACAATTAACACTATAAAGATAATTAAAAAAGACTCCAATTCAAAACCATTTTGGTCGATAATTCGTTCAAATTACGTTACAATAATGGCGAAAAAGGCGACAATATTACCAACATCCTATGTATAAGCATAAAGTTTTCCTCATTTGAAATAACTGTAATCAGGTACCGAGCAAGAATTCTATTGTTACAGCAATTTATGAATTAAAAAAGTTTTTGAAACGACGCAGATTAATGAAATCCAATTTCTGTTATTTTTATAACATATTCTTGGTTTGTAAAATTCCCACGCACGCCGCATTCCCGCAAAAAATGAATTAAGCGCCAGACGTACACCTTTTTTACACAGGAAAACAAAGATTACGTAACTATACGCATTTTGGCACGCACGTAATACGTAGTTCTGAAAGATCACAGCATAGACCTGAATTGCACAAGAAAACACTCACAGCAGAACATCTAATTTTAAAAAGCTGCTTTCCTACAGAATGGATGAAAGTTTAAATGAGGTCATTTTAGGATAGAACGATGCGCATTTACACTTTTTATGTAAATTAAATTGAAAATTTTATGGAAAAGTGAAAGCCAAAATTTGCGATTTTGCTCAAGGGATAAGAAACTATAAGGTCTTGGATATAAAAATTAAAAATCACTTAAACAAATCAATCAAAGGTTGCATACTGTGTTGGCTTTTTCTGATCGTGTAGTTCACTCAGATTTAATAATAACTATCACTACCAAACTTGATCTACATAAAGTGAGGGACCGGATCACGACACTACCTGCTTTAAAATATTTCCCCAGAACTGTGCAGGCATAAGTCCCATGCCCGTTAATAAATTCAAGCACAGTAACTCTTTATAATCATTTCAGAGGATCCATAACGCTTATTATTGGTTGGATGGTCCTACTAGCGATGTTTATTTGAAGCTTACAATGATCACATTGCGGCCGACATATCGATACATTTAAAAAGTTTTTTTCGATGTGTGTTCATGGTTCGTCTTTTACAATGTAACTTTTTCGGCAAAACATTTGTTAACAACACAAACATTTATTTTTTTACAATAATCAAGGTTGCGATCTTGAAATAAGCACCTGACCGACTAATTACTTACATATGCCAGTAGACCGGTTTCGTCCAAATTGGGATCTAATCACATACTGGCCAGAATTTGACGCGGACAGAACTCGAACCTGGACACGTCTGCTTCGGAATCTGGTGCTCTAACCAATGAGCCAACCCGCGGTCACTACACACAATTTTCCGATATAAAAAAATTAATGTAACCCGATTAGTCGTTTTCCTTTTAAGTTAGGCTCATATGGCATCCATTTAGAAACAAAGTTCCAACTAACCATCCACAATCTGTCATTATTGTACAGACACTACATTACTTGGGGAATTGGTACTGAAATGAACATTCATATGATTAAACAATCATTGGTTGCCATATGAGCTCCACCTAAAAGAAAAAACTTAACTGATTTACATATTTTTAGTGTGCGGTAGGGTGGCTCAATGGTTAGAGCACCAAATTCCGAAGCAGACGTGCCCAGGTTCGAGCCCTGTCCGCGGCAAATTCTGGCCAGTACGTGATGAGATCTCAATAAGGACGAAACCAGTCTACTGGATAAATTGCCTTTTCTTCATTATACAATTCTTAGTTTATACTGACATATGTAAATAATTAATGGGTCAGGTGCTTATATCAATATCGTAACCTTGATTATAGTAGTGGTTATCACCGCATGCGCAACCAATTTTCGTTAAATATATTTGGTTGTTGACATTTCGATCATCCTTGCCGTTTGTGTACTTCAGAACCATGTTACTTATGGTCGAACAACCCTAAAAACAATAAGCAAAGCCAGATATAAAAAGAGAATAACCTACTTGTTAAGCCTTTTGACAGCACAGTAATTCCAAAAACGATGTAAACATAGTTTAAAAACGAATTTTACAATTCCTCCCAGACTAGACTTTATATTAATTGTAAGTTTTAGCCATTATCAAGATCAATATAAGTATACCAGTCTAAACGAAATTGCTACGCATGCTCTACAACTTTGTTTACCTTACTTTCTTATATTCAGATTAGTTGTGTAATCGAATGTCTTGACAAACATTAAAGAATATATGTATCGAAAAACTGGCCACATTATGATAAGGATGAATCCCAAAGTAACGGCAATGGATGAGAATATACAGTCGCTAACTAAGCATGATGGAGATGAAATAAATAGTTTCTTTAAAAACAAATTATTATCCCCATTCTTATATTTGATCATAAACAGTATTTACTATATTCGTTTTGTACTGTATTTTATAGTAACATATACATAAGCAGTAAAAATTTGAATAGTAAGAGCAAAAATACGTCTAACTTACATATAGAATGTTCCTTTAAAATGTGTCGCTTAAGATAAAAATATTGCATTCTCCAAACGAACGCTGGAAAATATGAAATTTACACTGATCTGCATAACCAGCTGAATATTGCAAGTTAACCAAATCCTCACACCATCGTATTTGACGTAGTTACAATTTCACTTGAGCTCTTAACGTTTTGTTTTTGACTTACCTAAGCGCAGAGCGCCGTACTTCAATGCTGGTCTGGTCGTTTCATCCTCAACAAACTGTGAAGAGTCAATTCCACCCGCTGATAAGCCTTTCTTTTGGACGTTCGCTGATTGAACAGTTCGTCCACTGGTCGATGACTTGGGCTGTTTTTGTTGCATAAGTACACATTGCTGATAAGCAGGTGATGTCGCAGGAAGACTGGAAAAATCTGCCCCTCTATCAAGAGCGAAGACAAAGGCTTGAACTTGAGAATTAATCCCAGGAACCTGGAGCAAACGAAAGGACATCATAGCAATATAGTAAAACCTAACAAATATTTTATCTAAATTTTCCTTACCGCTTGAAAGGCCGGGGCTGCCATCTTATATTTTACGGCTCTTATCCATTCTTCACATCTAATGGTATGCAGGATATAAATATATATATATATATATATATATATATATATATATATATATATGTATATATATATATATATATATATATAATTTAACTGAACAAAAATGTATTCAACTTGTAAATTGTACAGTGGCACTGTTGTTCAATCTTTAAAACAGATCAACATCTGACAAACTGTGCACACAAAACGAGTAGTCGACCATAATGAATTACTAACAAATCTAAAAATAATTTTGACAAGATCCTTGCAATGCCCATGGAAACACCATTAAAAATAGCTATTGCATACTTAAAGCTACGAACGTGTTCTTTTTATCGCATTATATGTTTAATAGGGAGCTTTTTTGCGCATATTGCGTTTATTAAAACAGTTTTGTTGTTCTTTTACATTTTCGAACTCCATTATGCGTTTAGATTTAGATATACAAGCAGCAGAATTCTTGTTTTGCATAAATATCATTAGTATGAATTCCGACAAACGTTAATTCAATTTCTGCAACATCTCCCCAAATTTCAATCAAAATTGTAGATAACGTTTAATGCAGACTTCATTAGGGTTTTGTCTTTTACGCAAAGCAGGAAAAGTTTAGTGATGGATTCAGTCGAAACTATTTGTCCTTTTAAAATAGTACTGACTAATTCAGACGTATGCCTGAGTTAGAAGGTCATACCCATCTAAAACTTATGCAATTCTTGTAAATAATATATAACAACTTGGTTTATTTAAAGCTTGACATGGTATGATAGAAATTAAACTTCAAGAACTACAAGTAAGCTATTCGCATCAGAAGATAGGTTGATGTGGTCCTCTTCCCCTTTCCTTCCACCTCCTTAAAAAATACATTTAATCTTATTGATAGACTTATAAACAAGCTTCTGTTACAAAGTGAAGATAAAGACTGGATATAAAGTCCAGCGCCACTATATAGGCTGACCTAATATATTCAGTACTCGTACATCAAAATACATAGTCATACAAAGCGTACGCTTAGGTAAACATTACAGAAGTTATTTTCAATTGATTGCGACAGTTCTAAATTAATCCTTTGTGCGTTACGATATTATCGTTTTATTTACCTATTAATCTTCGCAACTACTTCATGTCATACCAATGGTAAATTAAATAGAACAATTTACCACAAAACAACCTGATTTGCACAGTATTTGCATCACAGCAGTTTTTTGCTATTTCAATATAAACTATAAACAGTTAGTGACTGCTTTTCTAGAATTGACAGGTTTGTTATTCCAGATTCAAACGACAACGAGATTATAAAGCCATAAATGATTTAATTTCTAATGACTATCCTATACAATTAATTGAATCAATTATTAATAGACGAAGTAAACAGAAACAGACATATTACGGACCAAAAAAGAAATCAGTCTACCTTAACATCCCATTTAAGGAGAATAGTTTCCTGAAAAGCTCAAAAGAAAGTTGATGGGGCATTAACACGCACATTTTATGCAGCTAAACTACGAGTGTTATTTAAGATAAAACACTTGCCTTTACCAGCAATTAAAGAGAAACAGCCGTTAATGTCGACATCAAGTATTAATCAATAATTGATTGTGCTGGTAACAATTATTTAAATCAAGTTTGCGAGCTTCAAGTAAACACCAATATCACTGTATTTAACCAGCCGCCGAACAACATAACAAGACTACAGTCAGTCGCAACGAAGGACTACTAGATTAAGTGCATTGCGACTGGCGGTAGTTTTGTTATTTTGTTCAACGACTGGTTAAATACATTGGGATTGGTGTTTACTTCAAGCTCGCAAACTTGACTTAAAGAATTATTACCACCACCCGCGCAATCAATTATTGTTTAATTGTATTGTCTATACATATGTTTGTGGCGAAAGCTACAAACAGCTAATGTTCGTGACTGCATAGAAATTGTACATCCGACATTTCCAGTCACGTACAATGTGTGCAAGACTACTAGAGGTGAGAGCCGCATATCTAATTTTGCTTTCCATATGTATGCAATGCGGTTTGATCCTCGCTAATCAGTTTGCCGTCGTACTCTGATGATGACCAAGGAAGGTCGAAACGCGTCAATGCGTTGCGACTGGCGGTAGTTTTTTTTATGTTGTTCGACGCCTGGTTAAATAAAATGAGATTTGTGTTTACTTCAAGCTCGTAAACTTGATTTGAAGACATCAAATATTATTTACCAATATACATGTGCAGGCCGATCAACCAGACGGTTAATTACTCGAATGAGAGAGCATTGCAGCTTACGCGATTTTAAATGAAATGGTGAATACACGTCTGTAATTCACAACACATCGTTGAAACCTCACACGTACGTTCTCCAGACGTAGCATTTAGGATAATAACTAAATGCAATTAAAGAAAGGAGTTAGCCACATACGAAGCTTTATGGATAAACAAATTGCAACCGGATTTATGCAAGCAGAAGAAGCATGCTCAGGCACTGAGCTTCAAATTAAGGTGACACAAACAATTGATTTGTTGATCTCTTATTTCACTCTCTCTCTCTCCATGTCTGCCTTTCAATTTATATATAAAGAGATGTTAATTTGTAGATACTTGAGAAAATTAGAAAGAAAGTTTTTGTGTATCTGATAAAATTTATTTTTATTTTTGCACATCATTAGATATTTAACGATGGATGAGAGACTAGTTAAATTTTATGAAAATAATCCGTTACATTTTATGGCCTTGGAAAAAAGATATAATGAAGGCCTTACCCGATAGATACCTTCGGTATGCATCGCATACGTCTCGATGAAGTCGATCATTTTGCGAAAGAATGCTGGCAGAGGCACGTCGTCATAGCTGGGGCACCGTTCTACTGCCAATTCTAGTGGTACACCGAACACCGGCTAATCGCAGAAAAATGCAATGATAAAAGCACGTAAGCGTTTAAAATTAAGAAAATGCGCTGAGAAGCGATTAGAATTAAATAGTACGATTTAGCAGGAAATTTGATAGTTCAACTTAAAATACAAATATCAAACAGTAATTCCAAAAGTCTTCGTAGCATCGTTCTTAATGGAAGGCTGTTAAAATTATATATCGAGCAAACAATGAGTAGATAGGCATTACGCATGAACCGGCACGTTCCATTTTGAGTCAAACATGGTGGAAATCGGTTCTCAAAATCTAATATTACAAATTAAAATAATAAAACTTTAAATTATTTATAAATGCGAGACAGTCGTCACTTGGAACTATTATGGAATCAATCCCCACAAAAGCCATGATGTCAGTCTCTATCATTTGAAAGACTGTGTACAAGCATCAGTGGAAAACTGTTTGACATGCGAAATACGACGGGATTGGTGCTTATCTCAAGTTCGGAAACATGAACTTCTTTCAATTTTTATCACAACCCGCGCAATCAGCGATTGCTTACTCGCATTATAACTACCGCTAGAATTTTCGCCTTTAATAGTGTGAATGTAACGTGTGCAAATGTAGTTTTAACATCATTTTAGTGAATTGGCACTATAGAAGGTCTCAAAATTCAGACTTTCCAATGAAAATTAATGTAATGAAAAATGGTTTTAAATATAGTACTTCGACAATGTCATTATCACATAAGTTAAAGCCTCATAAAATGGTTTTCCAGAACAAAAAGGGAGTAATAGGAAACATCGAATAACGCAATAGTTTTAAAGAAAGTCAATTAAAATTATTGACATGATTTAGATGGGGCATGTCGTCATCTACGCGTAGAAAATGTTTCCGTATGCAAAGCAGGTTGGTGAGAATTTAAATTTTGCTTCGGAATGCGACGTTAGAGAAACAAAACTAAACGATAGGAATACAAATAACGCGCAACAACGTATCCATAGCAGCTCAGAGACACTTGTATTAGAACATATCTCCGTAAATCGAATGGGAGGGCAATGCCTACTGAGAAAGAATTACTAATTCGGCATTATTGATATAGGCTCACTGAAGTCAACTGTGCCAAAGAAAAAGGACTCCATTTGTGCATTCAAGCATAGCACAAATAAATATACTATTCAATGTAAACGTAGAGTTTTTAAATAATCGTTGAGGCTAGTGATAAAGCAGGTTCAATATAAAAGAATAAATGGGAAAGAAGAGCGGCAAAAAGCAAAACATCACACTCACAAATACAGACTTGCCTGTTCTGATTCAGCAGAGAGCAACGTCGCAACTTTAGTACCAAACACGTTGGAAACAAGAGACAGTGAAACACCTTTTGAGTCTCCACATTTTAAACTGCTAATCAAAGTACCTGGTGCAGTTTTAGTTTCAACATCGCAAAAATCACTACCACCAATGCTCATATTAGCCAAAGCTGCCGATTTCTCTGTATGGATTCCTACATCATGGATATCTAAAGGCGAGCATGCTCCATCTTTTACGCCAGCGCTTCGACCAGGTATCCCTTTATCGTTATTACTAGAAGAATTAGCAACAACTGAAGGCACTCGAACGACTCCAGCTAATTGAGGCACAGAAGTCCGTCCATTGGTCGCGCCAAAACCCGTTGTCTTAATAGAATATTCGTCTATTCGTAAACTATTAACTGCAGAAGTTTGAGAATCAGCTAGGTCAGAACTAATTTTTTTATAATTAGAATCCTGACCAAATAGACCAGAATGTGAAATTTCTGGAAAATCAAACGAATGAGTTTGCTTTTTAAAAGCAACGGACGATGCTTTACGCGTGGAGGAAATCTGTTTTTTTAATGATTTTCGTTTGGCTGTAACGGAAGATTTCTTATCGATGGTTGCTTCTTCAATGACCACATCGAAGCGTTCATTTGTGCTTAATAGCTTTTCTGTCCTACTCGATGTAGAAGTCTTCTCTTTCTTTTTATCCAACTTTTTGCTTGGTGCATTTCCAAACACTGAAGAGCTGGCTGTTATTCCAGGAATGGTAGACGATTTGGAAAGTGCTGCTATATCTGGGAAAACAATTTTACCGCTTGCAACATCGCTAAAAGAATACAACAAAAATTATAAAACATTATAACTATTATAAACAGCATTAATATCAATATTAAGTTTAATTTCAACAAAAAAGTTCGACATCAATTATTAAAGTTAGAAAAAATAGAACAACATATACTCCCGCTGATACAAAATGCAAATTCCGGTGGCGAAATCAAAATTTCTAAGAAAAGCTTACATGAGAGAACAGTCTGCAAACAATACTAATATGATAATTAAAACCACATGTATGGCTTCATCATCATCATCA
Organism: Eudiplozoon nipponicum; assembly: GCA_029291075.1. Classification (NCBI taxonomy): domain Eukaryota; kingdom Metazoa; phylum Platyhelminthes; class Monogenea; order Mazocraeidea; family Diplozoidae; genus Eudiplozoon; species Eudiplozoon nipponicum. The sequence continues at coordinate 39,475 of JAQBSW010003345.1, read as the reverse complement.
TCATCATAATCATCATGTCCAACCATTCAAAAGTCAAAAGTGGCTAATTTATCACTGCTATATAACCATAAGGAGTGAAAAAAGTATGTAAGTGAATTTAGACAAATTATTAGTGAGATTTACGAGAGAGAGACAGAGACAGAGAGAGAGAAAGAATACCTTGCTACTATGAGTAAATTTATCAGGATAACTCACAGAAATGAGGCAAACTAAACCTCTCCACAACACCATTATTGCCAAGTTAGCATTCGGGCAAGGCGGTATCAGAAATACAGCTTTCTCGCGGATTTCACTGCATCACGTCATAAACAAACCAAACCTCGCATCTAACTTTGCCCTACTAAGAAAAGAAAGTTAAGAAGATGATTCTACTAGACATCTGCAACAAGATCGCCACTAAACTCGATTCGATGCCATATCGCTAAGGGTTTCTAACCAAGAACTATGATGCGCACGAGGACCCCATCCTGGCAGACGAGTAGGTCTTATACTACCCAATTTGGATGTAAGTGACTTCAATTGTTCCTGTCATGTCAAAATCTGCCCACCTTGTTTCTTAAGCCAATTTGGTTCTGGATGAGAGAACAGAGCTCTACTGGGCAATCGAAATGAGGGCATACGCAAAACGTGACCAAGCCAACAAAGTTGATGGAGCCTTATTTGTTTTTCTAACGACGAGCACTTATTCTCAGATCCAAAAGTACGTCTACGGATGTCAACGTTAGTTATTCGTTTTTAGTAACCAACATGCGCTATACTTCTCAAAGCGTCTCAAATCATCAACTCTAAGAGGCCAAATTTCACTAGCGTATAGTAAGACTGCGCGTACAGATGCATTGTCAACACGACCTTTAAGGCAAAGTGAAATATTCGCGTTTCTCCATAAATGACGAAGGTTCGAGAAAGCTACTTTAGCTTTCGCGATCCGTATTCTCACCTCGTCGGACATATTACCTACGTTATTGATAGAGATCCGAAGATATGTAAACCTGTCGACTATGTCTAGATCTTCATTCTGCAGTCGCAAAGTTGGAGTGAGCGGTGGGTGATCCCGTAACAGTATCTTACATTTAGAGGGTGCGAATTTCATACCGAAAGACGGAACAACGTCTATTAATCTGGGCAGCATCCTGATTGTCGAATAATAGTACGATATCGTCCGCATAGTTAAAATGGACTAGTTTATCACCCGGGAGAACTTCAACTCCAGCATCCCAAATGTGTGGGAGAGTGTTGTTCATAATAGCATCGATTACAAAATTAAACAAAAATGAGAAAGTGGACAACCTCGACGAACAACACTGCTGGTTGCAAAGTTATGCGTTAATTCGTTGCAGACCTTAACACTACCAGAAGTGTTTGTGTAGAGAGCTCGTATAATATTGACAAATTTTGTGGGCACACCGCTTTTCGACAAGATATTGAATGAAACATTGCGATCCTCCCTTGAAGTCTAGAAAGACGGCTATTGTAGGACGTAGATACAAATGTCTCTTTTCGAGAACAGGATACTCATTCTGGCAAAACCACAAATAAATCTCTTACGCGGTATTAGTTGGTGCACATATAGCAGTCGTATGCTATTTCAGAATTTTGGGGATGTTGTTGAAATCAGCAGAAAAATATAACTATAAATATGAATTATTAATTACAGGAGAAAAATAGAAGTATCTAGTAGAATTGAAAGTGCAGAAACTTTTTAGTAGTGTCATACATTTGAGTAGCATTCTTTACAGTACATTTATGAAGAAAAAGGCACCAAATTAGATCAATTCTAGCACGCTACTGCTAGTAACATTGGACACTCGCAGATAAACATAAGATAAACCATGCGGACAGTTATGCATAACCATCATTAACATTTTTACCGATATCATAATCATCATCGTCGTCATAACAATAATCATAATCCCCATCATCATCAACACCACCATCACCAAATTCATCATTATCACCCCCACTACCAACATCTTCATCATCATCATCATAATCACCAACACCATCATCAAATGCAGCAATACAACAGCATTAATAAATGATTTTTCATTACCACATAACCACGAGAAAAAGGAAATAAAGTAAAATAAAAAATTGTAAAAATTAATAACAATAATGGTAATAATAATATTATTAATATTAATGTTATTATTAGTAATAATAGTAGTAATAATAATAATATAATTAAGCAATCTTTGATTGCTCAACTGGTTATGAGAATCTTACTTTACTGCGGCTGACTCCTTTTGGAGGATAAGCCGGCTCCACATTTCATGGAGTTTCTTGGGAATTTGGTACAAGTGGTGTCCCCTCACCACTCGGCTTTTTGATCGAGGACGCACCTCTAGCCTTTGCACATCCAAGCGCAGTCTGCAAGGCAGCAGTAAGTTGCATGGTTGCCGGTGGCTGTTGAGAGCTCATTCGCCATTCGGAAGTACGGGGTACTGTCCAGGAGTCCATGTAATCCTGTGGCTGTTGAACCCTTTTGTGGCGGGGAACACACGCCGAGTCATGGTGCCGCCGTCGATCTCATGTGGTATTTTATAGGAGATCCGATTGCCGGTCGGAAATCCACCACGCCCTGGTGACACCACCGCCATAGCCCCGTTAGCCCATGTATGATCGGCCATCGAGACATGGTTGACACCGTCGTACCACGTTGAGGAGGGGATGGACTTTACGACTTATATAAAGCTCGCAACATTGTTTCACATGATGTTAATAATAATAATAATAATAATAATAATAATAATAATAATAATAATAATAATAATAATAATGTAACAATGGTTAATTTAAAATATACAAAAAATATAAGTCAAGTCAACTTCAAGGCAAGGCGAAACGGAACTACAACAACCTCGCGATTTTCACTGTATTGGTCAATATAGAAGGCTATACCATGCAGTCAACTCTGTCCAACTAAGAAAAGAGGTAAAAAGGTGATTTTACTAAAAGCCTGTAACAGGATCATTACTGAGATCGACTCGTTGCCATATCGCTCAGAGTTGGATTACTTTCAAGACAGGCCTAAAGATGTGTTTTCAGAATTGTACAGACTGAAACAACTAGCGGGTCAGATGTCCTTTAATACCATGACACACATCAAGCGGTGGTTGTCTCAGCTAAGTAAGTCTTTGCCTGGGTTGCAACCGCATGAGGCCATCATGTTTACTTTGCTGGATACTACCAGATATGTCACAATATCGAGTGCACAGGCAGGCCTGGTTGAAAGAACTCAGGATCTTCAAAGTTCGGCCATGATGACCAACAAATTAGCAGCTGCGACTCCACGCATAGTTTCTCCAACTACATCCGGCAGGAGCGCCTTACCTTGCGGCAATTCGTCAAGGCATAATCAGCAAGCCCGGGACAGACAACAGCCAGTGGCTTGGAAGCCAGGTCAATATATAAAGACACCAGCTTCGACGAATACATCGTCTAAGGGGCAGCAAAATCAGTACATTGCTCCTACAGAACGACCAGTTCAATGGGGGAAATGGGGTCCACTATCTCACCAATAAGGATAAGCGAGATCATGCCCACAATATAAATCCTTTGGATGCTCAGATTTTTAAATCGAGAGAAAACCAACAGAGCACTCAAAAACGTGTTCAGAATCAGAAAAGAAGTATGGAAAACGTTTCAACATGTGAGGATTTATATTAAAGTTAAATTTTTAGAACTCTTCAATGGACAGCCAGTAATAATGAAATTGGATACTGGAGCTGATTTTCGGTATTACCAATAACTTGGCCGACAATCATCGTTAAACTTACGAGAGCAAATTTGTGTCAGGCATCGGGCGCGTCGATGGTGGCTGTGAGCGAATGGGACACGAAATTATTAATAAATGAAAATATCTACCATACGTCTTCTGTTGTAGCGAATGCTCAAATGCCCTTATTGGGATTTGATTTCATTAGAAAATGGATTAAGACGATAGATTGTCAAAATAAACGTATATGCCTCTCGAAGCCGGAAAGCACGAATTCCATAAAGTCGATATGTATCCCTTGGGTGTAGGAGGAAACCGGTTGTCTGCCCGTGTGGTGGAAAGAGCTTTAAAGCCAATACAACATTATATTCCAACTTCCTGATTGCAACGAATGTCCAGGGCCGACGGTCTATTACTTTAAATTATGGCTAGAATGAAATAAGGGTCACGAACCACCAAAAATACAGTGTTCCAATAAAGAAATTAGCAGCAGCGACTCGAGCAACACATTAGACTATAGAGGCCAGCGTTCTTGAAACATTATTTATTTTTCGAGCTCCCATTGTTTACGTTACGAAGAGGATGGTTCTATCCAACCGGCGGCTGATTTCCGGTAATTAACCTCGGTGACCAAACTTGACTCGTATCCCATGCCGTCTCTGCAAGATGTCCCTATAGCTAGCGAGAGGCAAATGATTTGCCGTGTTTGATCTTAAACAGCGATTTTGGCAAATTGGCTGGGGCCCGAAGACCGATGAACACCAATTACATATTAGGCTACAGATGTTGTCCGAAGCTGTAAAATGGCGATAACATATTAATTCATAAAAAGTACAGATAGGTCGGCATTCACAGTTCCTGGTGAGACATTACATTTGGTCGTGCGGGCCATACGATTAACAGTATTAGCAGCTACAGGATTCGCTCCAACAACCATGGTCTATAGAGGGCATATTAGACTGCCAGGTGAACCCGTAATACCAGGATCCCATGAGCGCTGCAACATAGCGGATATTCTGGAGCGCCTAAAACAGTTAACTGAATATCAAGCGCACACATTGACAAGCCTATGCAAGACGACTTACACGCACTCGCCTAAGGGTCGGCGACTGCGTCATGGTCGCGAAGGTTAAGCGCATGGCATTGCAGGCTGTCAATGATGGTCTGTATCGTGTGGAAAGTGTTGACGCAGAGCACAATACAGTTTTAGTTTACATGCCCGATGGACCACGAGTTGTTGCACTCGATCCTTTATGTAGGGTGCCAAGGCTGACTCCTGAGAGGGGGAAGATGTAGCAATAGTCACCTGAGGCCGAGAACACACAAGGTCTTATCTAGGGCTGGCATGAATAAAACAAAAAGCCTTCACAATAGTGCATGTATTATGAGGAAGCAGTCAGCAAAATGATGGAAGTGACCTTCGAGCCGCAGAAATGAACATAAAATAATAAATATATGTATTTTTGTTTTAGTAAATTGATGCGCTGTGCACGAGGAAAATCCTATAAATAAATAATCAAAAATAAAGTATGAGTGTTGAGTTAAATAATATGGCTTCTAATGGATTGGATGTACAAATGAACTCTTTGACTGCGAAGATAGGGATAATTACGCCTAGCCTGGATGACATAATAATAATAAGTTCTGAGGTAATCCGTATAAACGACCCAAATAATGTAGGTGAAGTCAACATCTCCACCATGAACGTAAGGAAGATTATAGTTCTTAACGGCATCTATTAAAAGCTTAAACAACAAATGGGAAAATAGACAATTTTGATGTACACCAATTAGTAGCAATGTAAGTATAAAAATTAGGTCCGATTTGTGCAAAGAGGAATCGATATTTATCATTTTAGATATTGTTTGTTGTGGAGTACTTATATATACGCATATACAGTTACTAATCATTCCAAACAAGAAACAGAAGTAAAACCCAGATAGACTAATTTATATCTATAAATCAAATATTCATATATATATATATATATATATATATATATATATATATATATATGCTATTATGTATTATTAGGTTTCACGCACCTCGTAGTAAATTAGTTCAATTATAGCCAAAAAGATAAACCAAAGACAGCATGAACGGAAAGTATAATCTCGTATACACATTCGTTTCGTGCGTACTGGCGACTCATCAGTAGGAGCAGGTATTACTTCATAAACCCAAAATACATTTTAGTGAGTAATGTGAGATAATTGAACAGAAAAATCACTTATACGAATGTTTAAACCTTCGGTAGTAAAGCGCACTTCATATATAGCATTTGCTGGGTATAGGGCGTAACACCGGCTCCTACTGATGAGTTGCCAGTTAGCACGAAATGAATGTGCACATGAGATCGTACAATCCGCTTATGCTGACCTTGGTTTATCTTGCTGGTCATATTTGTACTAATTTGTTACTAGGTGCACTGCATCTAATACATAATTGCATTTATCACGTTAGTTTCCCTTGGATCAGTGTATACGAGCAGTAACTGATTGCTCGCCGATACAAAATACATGAGCACATACACACATACATGGAGTACGTTTATCCAGTGAATCGTCAATATGCGTTATTAAATCACTATAATTTAATTTCGATGTGTACACACGCAGGGAAATACACAAGCATAAATGACGCACACTTACCTAGTGAAAAGACAGTTATGCTTAAGCGATCTAGCAATAAGTATAAATGAAAATATTTGTTTAATTAAAAATGAAACAGTTTAAACTAAATATACCACTTGACTTATGGATTTTTAAATTGTTTGTGGGATGTACCTTCCATTGGAAAAGGCTGCTGAAAGTATCAGCCGAAATATCGGAAATCAAAGTGAAGAAAGTGGATGCAAATACAATGTTGCGTACAACAATGACCAGGTAATTAATCTATTCCCTGTTGCGCAAAATGTTTATTTCGAAGTTGTGCAATAAATCATTGTTGACCCTTACGCGACCAGTAAGTTTTGCTTAGAGAGTACGTCGGGGCATGCACGATTGCCGCGTTCGGAGTGTAACGCACATAAATACACACTTTTATACATATAAACAAGCACACAAATCTATAAAGAAACCACATAAGTATATATATATATATATATATATATATATATATATATACCTATAAGCACACATACAGATATAAATGTGTAAAAACTATGTACATACATGCGAACATGCATATATATATATATATATATATATATATATATATATATATGTATTACATGCAAGCTCAAGCAAATACTTATATACATAAATGCATATATACATAAGCGAGCACCTAGAATATTTTTCCGGAGAACAAGGTAACTCCCGAAGGAGACAAGAAATCTACGCGATTTCATCAGAATTACCAGTTTGAATGTCAATCTCGAAACAAGATCGGAGTCATCTACACGCTAACCACGTTGTTTGTAATATCTGATAGGTATTCCGAATGTTTTTTGGCACATTTGTATCCGTATTTACTGCGAAGATATGCCGATGGTAGACAGGAAACGAGGAGCGGAATTTCGATCCGTTTCAGCAGAGAAAAGAATGTTAACTGAGTAATGTATTGTAAAAGTAAAGCAATATTGGTAAGCTCTTGTGTCCTGGACAGAGAATAACTATCATCTGCCTAATACAATGTGATTTACATGGATTACAACGCTATCTTGTGGCAAGATAAAGCCTATTGTGGCGACAATTTTGTTTACTACGACTAAGTCACGGCTAGGGGCACGATTGGACAGCCTGATTCTATCATATCTGCAAACTAGACAACAATTCTTAGAAGATATTGGAGACGCTAGCCATAAACGTATTGACAACGTCTGGAAATCAAGACTGAGACGAACTTACGGCTGTGAAAAGTTTGAGATCGTGTTGGTACACACTATATACTGAAAAGTTGTAAATGATTTTATTCAAAATTGATTTGACAACCGTTCTAATATGCATACGTTCAGGAGATTTCCTCGTCTTACAGTAAAATCATTAGTTTAAGGCGTAGTGCCGGCTCCAACTGACGAGTCGCCAATAAGCTTAACACATATGTGCATGCGATTACAGCTTTTGTTTATACTTATTTTTATACTATACGCCTGTTCCAATATGAACTTAATGGGTAATATGTATGCCATACTTCTTCGTAAGAAAAAATATGCACATTTTATGCTTAAATGAAGACACACTACGATAGCATGATAACTATTGTCGGCTGAAGCGACAAATAATTCATTAATGCATACATAAAAACATAAAAACATAAATTCATATAAAAACATATATACACAATCACATACATACATACTCACATACATACAAAAATGCATACCTACATACAGACATGTATACATATGACGAGCGTAGTCCATAGAGTATTAAATAAGCTAGCATCTAAAGATGTATTTTTGGATACGCCAGTAAGCACTTACAGTTAGACAAATGCTTAAGGCTCCATCAATTATAACGCCTCGATCATGTTTTTTTATGTCTTCAGTCCAAATGTGTATTAAAGCATTATAATCAAATAAGCGCGAGATTGGCGTAAGACACAAAATGGACAAAATTAAACATGGCAAAAATAGCTGAAGTGAACCAAATCAATTTTCGTAGTATAGGAACAATTCTTCTACAAGGACGTAGACCACGAATCACAGATCTTGGATAGAAACACAGCGCGATATGGCATCAATTCGAGCTGTGGCGATTTTGCTGCAGATAAACGACCAGTAGGCCACCCATTGCTAATTTGTGGCCTAGTTATGTATGTACATCTAGACTAGACTCGCCTCTTACTAAGTCATTCTTCTCTTCCAATGTGTTTTTTTAAATGCTTAGTTTTTCCATTATTATTATTATTATTACATAATTGCTCTCTTTTCGTGTGGTTATACAGCAGCAACATACGGGATTTTAAAATAAACGAACATTGGTTGGGCGTGCGGTGATACCAATTATCATCATCAAGGTTGCGATCTTGATATAAACACCTCATCCATTAAGCACATACATTTGTCTGTAAAAACTAAGCATTTCATAGTGTGGAAAAGGCAATTAATCCAGTACATCGGTTTGGTCCTTATTGGGAACTCATCACGTACTAGCCAGAATTTTCCGCAGACAGGGCTCAAATATGGACACGCCTGCTTCGGAATCTGGTGATTTAAACACTGAGCCACTCTGCTACACACTAAACACAATTTTCAGTTATATACTAACTAATGAAACGCGGTTAGTCTTTTTCCGTTTAGGTAGAACTCATATGACAGCCATTTACGCCCAAAGTTCCAACTAACCATAAAAAATATGTCATTATTCAACAGACACCACATTACATGGTGATTTGATATTGAAATGAACATTGGTTTTGCAGGTGTTGATAACAATTACCATAATCAAGGTTGCGAACTTGATATAAAAATCTGACCCATTAAGTTCATACATTGCCCGGTCTACACTAAGAATTGTGTAGTGTAGAAAAGGAAATTCATCCAGTAGACCGGTTTTGTCGTAATTAGGAACTCCTCACGTACTGGCCAGATGTTAAATATTGTTGTTTTGCTATTTATGTTGTTGCTAATGCTGAAGATAATAATTACATATATAAAGGCTCGCACGCAAATTTATCCATACATAACAATAATTTATTGCGTGGGTGGTGGTAAAAATTCTTCAAATCAAGGTTGCGAGCTTGAAGTAAGCACCAATTCCATTCCGTTGAACAACATAACAAAACTACCGCCAGCCGCAACGCACTGACGTTTCGATCTTCCATGGTCCTCATCAGAGTACGACGGCAAACTGACTATCGAGGAACAAACCGCATTGCAGATATATGGAAATCAAATTTAGATATGCGGCTCTCAGCTCTAGCAGTCTCGTATACATTGAACTTAACTGGAAATATCGGCTGCACAATTTCTATGTAGTCACAAACAATAATTGTTTGAAGCTTTCGCCATATATACATATATAGGCAATACAATTTAACAATAATTGATTTTGCGGGTGGTGGTAACAATTCTTTAAATCAAGTTTGCGAGCTTGAAGAAAACACTAATCCCAATGTATTTAACCAGTCGCAAACTTGATTTAAATAATTGTTACCATCATCCACTTAATAAATTATTGTTAGAGATTATTACTATATATATATAGCAATTAATATTTGTGACTGCATAGAAATTGTGCAACCATTCCAGTCGAAGTTCAACATGCCAAACTGCTAAGCGCATATCTAAATTTAATTTCCATATATATTCAATGCGGTTTGATCCTCGATAATCAGTTTGCGATCGTACTCTGATGATGATCATGGAAGGTCGAAACGCATCAGTGCGTTGCGGCTGGTGGTAGTTTTGTTACGTTGTTCGACCACTGGTTAAATAAAATTTGATTGGTGTTTACTTCAAGCTCGCAAACTTGATTTAAAGAACTGTTTCCACCATCCTCGCAAACAATTATTTTTAAATTGTATTGCCTATATATGTATATGTGGCGAAAACTGCAAACAGTTAATGTAAGTTACTGCATAGAAATTGTGCAACCGACATTTCCAGTCAAGTTTAATGTATGTGAGACTGCTAGAGGTGAGAGCAGCATATATAAATTTGATTTCCATATATATTCAATACGGTTTGATCCTCGATAATCAGTTTACGGTCGTACTCTGATGATGATCATGAAAGGTCGAAACGCGTCAGTGCGTTGCGGCTGGCGGTAGTTTTGTTATGTTGTTCGACGGCTGGTTAAATACAATGGGATTGGTGTTTACTTCAAGCTCGCAAATTTGATTTAAAGAATATCCATACACACACAGAAACATACATGAAAATCTGAATACATAGATGCAAGAATACATACGTTCACGAATACATGCATCGGAAAAAGCGCACATACATACATATATGAAAGCATACGTGCATGTATGCATATAAATATATATATATATATATATATATATATATATATATATATATATTATATGCATATATACATACAGACATACATACCACATTTATAAAAGATATTGATGGAATGACTAGAGCACAATAATGTTGTCTATTTAGGTTCCTATTAGGTGGTATTGTTTGTGATTAGGCCGTATTTTTACATTATAGCACATTAACAATTTATTACAGATTTATTTTTTCTCACAATCCGGAAAGCAAATACCTAAAATATTTAGCATATAATGTCATGCGAAAGTGTTTGAATACAACCAAAGTGAATCTTCATAGTTCATCTATTACCTGTGCTTAGAACCTGATCATGTGAAATTTGTATTATGCATTAGATTAGACAGTCGGTTATGGAATTTGCTTTTTTACGTATTTAGTTTAGATAAAACATAATTTATCGTTTTTATCATCATATAACTAAAACTGTACACTTACCCGTTCAATATTAGTTTACCGCTCTCTCATACACCCAATCACTTTTCACAAATACAATAATTCCACGATTTATTTTATAATCGCTTCTTAATTTATGATTACTGATGAAAAAATAAAAAAAGCATAGCCGAAGCCTGTATATTGTTTGCTTCAATTAAATCGATCTCAGCTTGAAGTAATAGAAATACACACGTAAATTGACAAAAAAGTTATGGTAAATTAGTTGTTAGGACTAACAAGACAATCTAAAACATTAGCAAAATGATTATTAAGTAGTAAAAAGACTGATAAGAAGCCCACCTGACGTTTGATTTCATTTTATCCTGGTCTCCTGACATAGCGGAGGATAGCTTCTTAATAGATTTTCGAGCCTGCTTTTCAAGCTTGGCAGCCTCCTTGCGCTGTTGTAGCTCTTCACGTTCCTTCTCCCTACGGCGTTGTTTTTCCTCAGCTTTGGCAGCCTTTTTCGCCTCTTTACTTGATGAAAAGTTCTCGAACTCAAATGCCACACTTTTTGTCGGAAAGCCAGACTACAAGAGAAATTAAAGATACGAGAAAAAAACATTTAAAACATAAAAATAAAAATAATAGTTTGATAGCATAACAAAAATCATACTGAAATCTACACCATCAAAATAAGAAGGTGCAAAAGGGCATATAATAATAGGACCAAATGAATAATACAACTCTCATAAGGACCCACAAAGGTATGTGAGAGCCCGTGGTGTATATGATAGTGAGAAAAATGCTCAGATCTTCTTCATAAGTTTGGGGACGTTAACATGACCAATGAACTGAAGCACACTGCCTGGTTGCATCCTATAAGCAACGACAAGATTACGATAACGCTGCGGGTATAATCAAATAAGACCCGCCGATTGCGATCTCGAAAGTAACTACAGTTTAGAATCTTTAATAATTTGCAAAGGTAAAGAACATCGGATTAAATTATGTTGCTATATTAGGAAAATTAAATTTCCACTGTACGATAAATGGGTTAATTTGTAATCAGAATTATAAAGAAACTTCGTAATATAGCCTTTAGGATATTGCGCTGAGAGTGAGTGAGAACATAGCATAAACACGGTTACGTAATTAACATTTTCTGCGATGGATTTGGCATGAGCCAAATATCCTGACGAAAGAAATTACACCATATACAATACGACAACGCATAAACACACGTGGTTACTATAAATAAACTAAAATTGGTTGCGCGGGCGGTGATAAAAATTAATTTACTCAAGATTGCGACCTGGATGTAAACAGATAAATCATTTTGTCATTCATTTGTCAGCATAAACTAAATATTGTATAGTGTAGAAAAGGCAATTCATCCAGTAGACCGGTTTCGTCCTTATTGGGAACTCATCACATACTGTCCAGAATTTGCCGCGGACAGGGCTCGAACCTGGGCAAACCTGCTTCGGTATCTTTGTGCTCTAACCACCAAGCCACCCTGCCACACTGCGACAGGGTGGCAAAGTGAGGCAAATTCTGGACAGTACGTGTTGTGTTCAAAATAAAGACGAGACCGGTCTACTGGATGAATTGACTTTTCTACACAATACAGTACTTAGTTTATACTGAAAAATTAATGTACGTAGATTAAATGAACGTATACACATACATTAGATTTTAGATTATTTTAAGCTGATCTCCATCAATGTCACCTATTCTTTTAGGAACGCATAGAGTTATTATCTACATTTCAAGTTATGCACGGGAGTAATATATTAGATAAATATATCCAAAATCCAAACATGCTTTTATGCTTAAACGAACATTGGTTGCGCGGGTGGTGATAACAATTATTATAATCAAGGTTGCGGTCTTGATATAAACACCTGACCCATTAATTACTTACATATGTCAGTATAAACTAAGAATTGTATAGTGTAGAAACCGGTCTACTGGATGCTTTTATGCTAATTGATCCGGACGAATGGAGACAGCTCTCTTTAGAACATACATCGAATTTAATATTGAATTGCGGCTGCAAGATGCACAGTATTATGAATAAATATGAATGCATAGCCTAATGAGTCACACAATGAGCAAAGCAATTAAATCAACGTGTAAATTAATTTTTAATGAATCAACTACTCAGAAAAAGCATTCTGCACACTAGGCTATTAAACGATGATCGCTAATACAGGGGTTAGACCGGCGCTTTAATGCTCGCTATATTGATCACTTTAATCCCCATGCATCATGCAACAAATACCGACGAGACACTATTGTTAGAAAAAAATGTCGCGTAGATTTTACGGTAGACCGGATGCGGTGGACAGCTATTTCTCATCTGCCGAAACGTGTAGCAGTGCAATTGGACATAGCAATGACAATCATGTATAATTAGTGATAAGTAATACGCTTATAATTTTCAATTTATTAATTAATAAAATATTAGGCATTACCAAATTATCAATTAAAAAATGAACGGAATAGAATTATGCGCGCTAATATAGCGAACCTTTTGATTGGGTAGAGTAAGTCTAATAGGAATTCAACATTCGACGGCTAATGACACAATTTATTGTGAAGAATTGCAATTACGGACTATTTAAATCAACGCGAACGTATTAAAAGTATATTATCCCTCCTTAAAACGAGCTAGTAACTCAAATTAGAAGTGTTCATCTTGTGAACAACTTGGTGGCAAAGGTATTTGTTAAAAGAGAACTCCAAAGATAAGAGGGGGGATTAAACTCCAAGATAAAAGACAGACTATAAGGACGAATCAGCTTAATGATAAAAATAGTTAAACTATACTATTTAACCGAAAAGGTTGAACATTAAATTAGGCGTAGACATTTATGAAATCAAAAACACGGCAGATGTTAAACTACAATGATGACAACTACATTTCGTTATGATATATTTAAATCCAAACTAAAACAAATTTTGACAAAATGCAATCACTTATTCCTTGATATGATAAATCAAAATATAATGGAGGAAGATTAAGTCAGAGTGGCTTTCGACAAATATTAAAATACTTACACCAGGTATTACTGTCACACTTGTTTCAGCAGAGATTTTTCGATTAGAATGCGATTCGCCAAAATATACATCGGAACCTGCACCCTTTCGAGAGGCACCTATAAAGATGAAAATATATATTTTGTAAATATTATGAAATGAAATATATACGACCTTAAATAAAATACATACATATCTTCATAAATTCCAATATCTGTATTAAAAATGGTTGATCTCAAATCCGTGAAAAATCGATAGTACGTTTGTCGTGGATAAATGTGGAAATTTATTTCGTGAATACTAAACAGCTAAACTGAATGTTGACTCTCCACGAGTTGCGTTCGCGAGTTGTTCCTCTAGACTATCAGTTTCGCAAAGATCCGACTGATTCCTATTTCCAAGTACGCATTGATTTGGTCTTCGTTTTGGCTGGGCGCGGATTCGTTCCTTTCTTCCGAAGGCTTCAACATCGTTCATAATAACCACTGCAAATGAGTCACGATCTAATATTCAGTGAATGGCGACGTTTCGGATTTGATTTCCGGTTCCATCATCAGGCCGCGAACCACAGCACATTACTAGCAATAGCAGATTTAAGCAAATGTGGTCTGCTATTGTGAGTATTGGGCTAACAGGCATGGCGATCATATAGAATTATTCGATCAGTGATTGCGCAGGCACTGGTAGCAATAATTTCAATAAAGTTTGCGAGTTTGATATACAAACAAATCCCACTGCATATATATATATATTTTCGGTATAAACTAAGCATCGGGTAATGTAAAATCAAAAATAACGAAACTGATCTACTGGATGAATTGACTTTTCTACAACAATAATGGTAACCAGATATAGCTTTTAGGTTTAACAATAAATGCAGCAAACAGGATCGCGTAAGCTATTTATGAAGCGTTAATGATTGATAACAATATCCAAATTTACACAAGCAGAAAATTTCTGGTCAGAAGCTGAGCACGAATTCGATGCCATGTCTGTAAATAATTTGGTACTGCTCCATTTCAAATTCCATTATGTTTAAAACCAAGAAATTTCATACTGCTTAGGATGTTATGTTCGGGGAAGTGGCTCATTAATTTTTAAAATCGAATTCACGAGCATTGTAAGCTAAAAGGTTTGTGAAGAGTTAAATTTTTACAACAAAATTTATGCCTAGCTGTCCTAAAACTGTTCAAAAATAGAGGAATTTCTGCGTTTTGCAAGACAAGAATTAACAAATAATGATAAATCGCTAAAGATACTGGTTGTAACATAGTTTTTGTGGATAGCTAACTGAACATGTGACTACGCACGCAAGTAGGCTTCTATTTCCCTTACCGTGTAACCATTTCTTCAAAACAATCTTGAATGTGTTTTCAATTGGTTAAATTTAATACAAGCAATCTAATTTAACTTGTCTTTTAATGTTTCATCTTACATTTCCTTGATGGTTTTTAGATAAAAGCCATTAAATTTAGGCAAGTAGTCCTCAGACTTTAACAAACAAGAAAAATAAGCATGAATACATTAGGGAAGTTTGGTCGAGCAGGTCAAACGTCAGGTATGCAAATACTTTACCTTCAACCCTAGAAGAAAACACCTCTGAATGGGCTTTAGCTTTCTGCTTCTTTCTGGAAGGCTGATCACGACGGTGGCCAGAGTGTTTGTCGTCAGTTCGGCCGGAACTTGTACCAATTGATGTGAGCTGTTCATCAAATGTGAAACCATTTCCTGACTGAATGCTAACCTATTGCGATTATGATATTAGAAGTTAAAAGAAAACGATAGACTAAGCGTGGCTGGAGTATGATTAAATACATTGCCTAGATCCACAAACAAGTCTGCCAAAAATCGGCATTTAAGAAAATTCGAGATTCTGGTTTCAACACTTTGTAATAAACAAGCATCGACTTTATTCTGCATTTCAGGCTTGGTTGTTGCTAGCGCTATACTACCGCATATTCCTCCAAAAAAATATAATTCATGCTAGATATGAGGAAAATTCTTGTATTATTGCGCCATGTAATAATAGTGAAAAAGAAACTGACATCATATGCAGCTAAATCCATATTCTACTGAAACATTATCGGATTCATGATCAGATGAGTTTCCACCTTCGGAATACGAAGGAAAATCAACTACCGACAAGCATACCACACTATCTAGTAGTTTAGCAACAAATCGTGGGACTACTTCAACGAGACGCACAGACTTCTAGTCACCAACATTTCGATGGCAACTCCCTGCTATCTTAATCACGGTACTTTTACACAGAGATTTGTTACAATAAAGAAATACTAACACTAGATAAACTAAATTGATCATCAATTGTTTTTCTCCATATTCACATTCAAATTCATGTCTATAAATGTGCACAACTATTTAATTAATCGCTAGCATAGCTGCTTAATTTACTACGCGTGTCTGTCAGTGCACGTGTGGATCTGTTATAAAGCAGACAAGAGAAACCGCAACTAGCCATATTCGGTATCCACGATTAATACACGAACTATGAACAAAATGCGTCATTTCATAACTTAATACTATTTCAAATGGGTGTACAATGAGAACATTATTATGCAAATATCATTAAAGTTTTATGTTCAGTCCTCACTCGAAAGTTTTACACATATAAAATTGAAGTACACTGAAATAATCATATCAGCCTATATTTCCACCAATAAAGGTGGCACCTGACTGCTCCGGAAATAAAGATTTATAGTGAAGATTCGGTAGTTGACGGAGTGAAGCCTACATTTTCAATGAAAGACATTAAAATGCCACACGAAAATATAATAACTCAAATATCAGTACCGCTTTTCTTATATTGTAAAACATGAAGATATACAATGTTTGCAAAAATCCTCGGCTATAGTGACCGTTCTCGTTTATATTTTTAAGCCTTTGAAGCTGGCGCGACGGCAAACTCACGTACTAGGATCAAACCACAATGACAAAATAAGACATGGGAAATCAGCAATGTGACCTTTCCTTCTGGTAGTCTGTCATAAATCGTATTTGATTGGAATAACGACTATACAATTTATATGGAGACACAGATATCATTTATGCACAGATATTGACACACCTATATAAGCTATTGAGTTAAGCATACATTAATTGAACTGGTAATGACAACAATTATTGTTATCAAGTTCACGGAATTGAGATAAGTACCAATCCAATTTTATTTAATCAATCGGGCAACATACCGAATCTAGACTCTCTTCGAACTGATGCGTTTCGTTATTCAATTCTCATTATCAGAGCAAGACGTCAAACTGACTAACAAGCAAAAATGTTTTTCCATATATAGGGTAGCAATATCTTTGTTGGTGCAGCAGGATGGCTCAGTGGTTAGAGCACCAGGTTCGGAAGCAGACGTGCCCAGGTTCGAGTCCTGTCCGCGGCAAATTCTGGCCAGTAAATGATGAGTTCCCAATAAGGACGAAATCGGTCTACTGGATGAATTGCCTTTTCTACACTATACAATTCTTAGTTTATACTGACATATGTAAGTAATTAATGGGTCAGGTTTTTATATCAAGACCGCAACCTTGATCATAATAATTATTGACAGCACTATTGGACTAAACGAATCTGTGAGTGGTACCGACACTGCAGTCAGGATGTTCAGGTTGCCAGGTGGCAAATTCTGGGTCTCCGTTGCCTTCTTTAGTAAGAATTTCAGTGGTAAGTGCTACAGCTGAGCGACACAGCTTGTTGAATTTTAGAAAAAATGTATTGTTTTCAATACATCACAAATAAAAACACTTACGCTCACAGATTTTACCAAATCTGAATTCAAACGAAATAAAGTGATCAAAATATTGATGTTCCTTGGCATTTTAAATCAAATACGATAGTGTGTCCAGTCGTTTTTATGCGTTTAAAAAGTAATTTGAGAAATAACTAGTGTATTCAAATACAATGTCATCATAAAACATTTATGTAGCACAGTTGACAAAAGACAAAAATCGTATAAGATTAAAATACACAACAGATATTCGACAAAGTCGTTTGAAACGTTGACATAAAATAGTGAGGAACGAAAAAAATGTAAGACCGAGCAAAAGACGATATAGTTTTATTACGCGAATTACAAAAAATAAATCGTTATTGTTAAAGTTACCTGATATTATAATATATATTACCATATAGTAACATAAAATTACTTATTTCAAAACTTACAGGTGTTAGTGGAATGTCAACTCCATCTGCTGAGCCGAGCAGTGCTCCCGAAGAATCTGATTGATCGTCCATTCCTCAGGTTTCGCATTAACTCAAAAATTATTCGTCACACACACCCATACACACAAAAACACGAACAGCGTGTTGTCTCCTTTTCGGTTGCCTCAGTCTCACTGTTCCGATAAGCTTACCAGTTCAAGTCGACATACAAGTTGAACAAAGAATAATTACATCGAAGTAAAACTGTTAATCCGTTACAATATTCGTAGGACAGCCAAACACGAACCAATTCTTATTATTTGAGAGATGTATTCATTTAATACAGGTTAACGACATTCGAGAATATTGACAGGTCTCTAAAATAGAAATTATATTACAATGAAGTTAATGCAGACGGCTGTAAAGCAACAATTATACGCAACATTTAAAAAAGATAATATACTAACATTCGTAGTCGAAGTGTTCTATCGAGTCTAATAGAACTTGCCTATCTTTACAAGGCAAGCAAATAAAATCTTTATTTCTGCGGAAATACTTTGTTAATAAACCACACATATACGGTGCACGAAAACCCACTTGTTGATTAATAACTAATACTAAAGCGGCACGTTAATAATCCGTGATCTCCTTGTAATATACAAATGCATATTCTTTATCATTGTAGAATTCCACAAATCATAAGCCATTTATTATGAGTTTACTGCCATGCAGCTCTGATTACGAGTCGTGTAAATAAGCATTGTGAATTGTTTTGCTTATAACATTTAGAATTCAGATAATAATCAATGTTTAAGGTTGTCATTTCTGGGACGTAGTTTTTATTGAGTACCAGAGCATAGCTGATATTTTACTTTTTATATCAGCCTAAATAGGATAAACCATGGTTACTCGTGCCAAATATGTGGTTAAATTTAGAAAATTTTTAAACAAATTTAAATAAACTTGATTGCCAAAATGTTATATATATATATATATATATATATATATATATATATATATATATATATATATATATCAACTATACTGGGAAAAATAGCACTTGTATATGTAACAGTGAACAATGCGCACAAATGGTTAATTCTCAAGCTATCAAAACAATAATGACCAGATCTCAGACATCACTTTGCAATACTGCGAGAATGACCTTTACATGCAAACACGCATACACACAAGCACAAACGCATACATACTCACCAACTAGCCAAAACAAGAAACAGCAGTAGAAACGAGTCAGATTTGTTACCACTAGCATAATCAATTGAAAACCCAAAATGTATAAATATGTATGATTGTATAAGAGATGATTAGTATTCACGAAATAAATGGCCTTTATCCACTTTGTTATTTGTGTTTTCCTAATTATAAGAATATATATATATATATATATATATATATATATATATATATATATATATATATATAATTATTTATTAGGTATTGCGAACCTAGTAAAATTTTAGTTGAAATAGAACGAAGAGGACATTCCAAAGTCAGCATAAAAAGAATGATCTCATTTACATATGTGTTTCGTGCTTACAGGTGAAACTATATAGTAGGTTTGAGGCATAGTGGTGGTTTATAATGATGAGTCGCCATTACGCATGAAATGCAAGTGTACATGAGATTATACCTACCGTTCTTGAAGACTGGAATATCGTTTTGGTCCTAACATATTAATAGGTACACAATAAATAATGCATTATTGCATATACATAATTTCTAAGCCATGAAGAATATATAAATCTTGTATCTTTTATTGAATATTGTGAAAAATATGATAATTGGATAATTGATTTCAATCGAGGCCATAGTTTAAGACTTCGCTATATCAGCAGGTGTGAAGAGTGGTTTTTAATCTTAATGTTGGTGAAATTTAGCCTGTCTCGAAAACCACAGCGTTAGTAATCTTAACAAACTTGGTTCATATTATACACAGTGAGTTTTATTTCAAAGTAGCTTAGATAATGATTTTATACTAAGTTTAATTTACTACTGCTTTAATACACATATTTATGAGAAAATGCACACTCGAACTATCCCACACTAATTGGCTAAATGTATGGTGGGTTTGGGGCGTAGTGCTGGTACCTACTGACGAATCGCCGGTAAACACACAGTACATATTTATATGAGAGTATATCTTTTGCTTATGCTGAATTTGGCATATCCTCCTGGCGTTAATTAGACTAAAATGTAACAAGGTATGAAAGAAACATGAAGGGCGACAGGGAATAGATTAATTACCTGACCCTTGTTATACCCAGCAAGGTGTTTGTATCCACTGCCTTCAATTTGACTCCGGATATCTAGACTTCGGAATTCGGAAGCCATTTTCAACGGAAAGCACAACCAAAAAGAAATTTGACAATCAAATAGACGTGATAAATATATACATACATACACAGGCATGGCGTACGCCTATCAAGTGAATTGTCAATGTTAAATCGATGTAATTTCACTTCGATGAGTGCAAATGTGCAGTAACTGATTACTTCTCAATCCAAACCAAATGAGAACACATACAATTAAACAATAATTCATTGCGCGGGTGGTGGTAACAATTCTTTGGATTAAGTTTGCGAGCTTGAAGCAAACACCAATAACATTGTATTTAACCAGTCGTCGGACAAGATAGAAAAACTACCGCCATTCGCACGCACTGACGCGTTTCGACCTTCCATAATCATCATCAGAGTACGACGACAAACGGACTAGCGAAGATCAAATCGCATTTCATATATATGGACAGAAAACTTAGATATGCGGCTCTTACCTCAAGTAGTTTTGCATGCATTGTAGCTGACACACAGGCATGGCATACGCAAATTGAGTGAATCGTTAGTTTGTGTTATGAAGTCAATTCGATGAGTGTACACATACAGACACAAAAACATACCTAGTGAGAAGACAATTATGCTACAGAGGTCCAGCAATAAGTATAAATAAAACATTTTTTAACTGAATTTACCAGTTGACTGATCGATTGTCAAATTGAAGACAATAAATGCAAACATCTTGTTGGATACAGCAAGTACCGGTTAATGAAACTTATAAGGTATGCAATATATAATAAATAATTGTTTTAAATGTTGTTCACGAAATTTACAGAACAAGAATAGAGATATTATGCAATTGTGTATTAGGTGTTGCGCATCTATTAACAAATTAGTTCAGTTGTGACCAGAAGGATAAACCAAAGACAGCATGAACGGAAAGTATAATCTCATGCACATTCGTTTCGTGCTAACTGGTGACAAATCAGTAGGATTCGCGCCAGTAAGCTCGAAACGAATGTACACGAGATTGTACGTTACGTTAATGATGTCTTCGGTTTATCCTTGTGGTTACAAACCCAGTAACAAATTAGTTTAGTTGTGACCAGAAGGTTAAACCAAGGGCAGCATGAACGGAAAGTATAATCTCATGCACATTCGTTTCGTGCTTACTGGCGACTCATCAGTAGGAGCCGGTATTACGCCCTTTAACCACTATATATTTGGTAGAAGAATGTGGAATAATAGGACGGTACAATCTCCTAGACGAATGTGTAAACCTGTAATAGTGAAGCTAACATAATCTAAAGTCAACGACAATGCGACTTTAATGCTAACTTACACTATATAATATATATACCGAGTCTGTAAAGGATACTAACACTATGGCTATTGTGTTAGTAACTGATACCTTTTTTGAAATCGATGAGTACCGGATACTAACACTATGGTTTCCGAGTCGGTACATGATACCAACCTGATGGATATAAATTTATGCTAAAGTTCACCCAAATTGAGAATTACAACAATTTCCGAACACCTGTTACTCCAGTTAAATCATACACTCTGGCCTTCATCGATATCAGTTATCACATTTCGCGGTAAGCATGACATCATTCATTTCAATATATTACAGTTAAATACTGTTTGTTGCGAAGAACTAATATATATGCAAGTATGTATTAGGTTTTGCGAACCTAGTAACAAATTAGTTCAGTTGTGACCAGAAGGATAAACCAAAGACAGCATGAACGGAAGGTATAATCTCGTGCACATTCGTTTCGTGCTTAATGGCGACTCATCAGTAGAGGTCGGTATTATTGTTTTTTTGTTTTCCCAGTGTATGCATTGCGGTTTGTTTATCGTTAGTCAAATTGCCGTCGTGTTCTGATGATGACCATGAAAGGCTTAGGTTCGTCAGTACGTGTGACTGACGGTAATTTGTCATCTAGAGCAGCCGGTTAGATAAAATGGGATTGATGTTTAGCTACAGCTCTAAAATTTTATTCAAAGAACTATTATCAACTCATGCGTAAAAATGATTTTTTATGTGAGATTTTAACTGTTCATAAACAGCGCTGCGTTCTAATTGACAGAATGAGGCATCCAAACCAAGTACTAAGAGACGATCAATGATGCTGCTGCATTTTTTCGACAATTTCAGATGAATACACCAATGAAAGAGCAGTATTCAAACACAGATTACTCAGAAATCAGGTTCCATAAAAAGGCGTGTTGTCCGAGAAATTCATTACTAATACTGACATTACCGTAGGCGGTTCTCCAAAGAGCCTAACGGCTTTATGTTAATTTTATTGTTGACCGATGTAAACCCCAAATTATTTACAGATATCTAATGTTTAATTTGGGAAATTGGTTAAGGAGTAAAAACAGAAAAACGCGAGCAGAAAAGTTCATTGCTAAATTCACACAGGCCAGCTGAACGAGTAGGCATTAAATAGCATAAACCAGAAATTTGAATAAATTTCATGTTTTACACGGAATGACGATGGCGTTACTGATATTGCACGGCGTATTATGCATCATCAGTAGGAACCGGTATTACGCCCTTTAACCACTATATATTTGGTCGAAGAATGTGGAATAATAGGACGGTAAAAGTGAACTACCATAGGTGTTACAAACCCAGTAACAAATTAGTTCAGTTGTGACCAGAAGGATAAACCAAAGGCATCATGAACGGAAAGTATAATCTCATGCACATTCGTTTCGTGCTTACTGGCGACTCATCAGTAGGAGCCGGTATTACGTCCTTTAACCACTATATATTTGGTCAAAGAATGTGGAATAATAGGACGGTACAATCTCCTAGACGAATGTGTAAACCTGCAATAGTGAAGATAACATCATATAAAGTCTACGACAATGCGACTTTAACGCTAACTCACACTATATAATATATATACCGAGTCTGTAAATGATACTAACACTATGGCTATTGTGTTAGTAACCGATACCAACATAATTGTAATGAAAAGGTACATGGTACTAACACTCTGATTTCCAAGTCGGTACATGATACCAACCTGATGGATATCAATTTATGCTAAAGTTCACCTAAATTGAGAATTACAACAATTTCTGAACACCTGTTACTCCAGTAAATCCATACACTCTGGCTTTGATCGATATTAGTTATCACATTTCGCCGTAAGCATGACATCATTCAATTCAATATATTACAGTTAAATACTGTTTGTTACGGAGAACTAATAAATATGCAAGTATGTATTAGGTGTTGCGAACCTAGTAACAAATTAGTTCAGTTGTGACCAGGAGGGTAAACGAAAGGCAGCATGAACGGAAAGTATAATCTCATGCACATTAGTTTCGTGCTTACTGGCGACTCATCAGTAGGAGCCGGCATTATGCTCTTTAACCACTATATATTTTGGTGAGGAATGTGGGATAATAGGACGATATAATCTCCTAGGCGAATATGTAAAATTGCAGTAGTAACGCTTACATCATATAAAGTCTCGAAAATGCGACTTCCACGCTAATTCACTCTATATAATTTATATACTGAGTCTGTAAAGGATACTAACACTGGCTATTGTGTTTGTAACCGATACCAACATTATAGTACCGAAAAGATACATGGCACTAACACTATGGTTGCCGAGTCGGTACATAGTACCAACATGATGGATATCAATGTATGCTATATTTCACCGAAATTGAGAATTACAACAATTTCTGAACACATGTTACTCCAATAAATCCATAGACTCTAGCATTGATCGATATCAGTTATCACATTTCCGTTCATGCTGTCTTTGGTTTATCCTTCTGGTCACAACTGAACTAATTTGTTACTAGGTTCGCAACACCTAATACATACTTGCATATATATTAGTTTTCCGCAACAAACAGTATTTAAAATAATTTTCAAATCTAGAAAGATTTACTTATAAATTAATTGCCGTTGGAATTAATTATACAAAAATTTGATGTAGTGTTTATATTATCCTTTTTTATTTGCCTATAAACTGTAATATTTTTGTCGGCTCTAACGAAGAATAGTGATCAACGTAGCGAGAATAACAGAGTTTACGCTTAAATCAATCTAATGTCCAAACGAAAATATATATGGATAGTTTTGGCATTAATACATGTTAAATGTGTAAAGAACATCAATAAACATAATGAATAGCGAATTTCTCAAGTATACATGGGTAAACGATTAAGATATTATGGTTTGTTGAAAATAAAGAATTGTTACGGAATTATTACATTTACTGGATATACAGGTATGGAAGAATGATATTACTTTAATCAAGGTTGCGATCTTGATACAAACACCTGACCCATTATGTGCATACATTTGTCAGCATAAACTAAACAGTGTCTAGTGTAGAAAAAGCAATTCATCCAGTGATTGACCAAAGTATGTACATAATAGGTCAGGTGTTCATAACAAAATCGCAACATTGATTAAAATTAATTGTTAACACGGCCAGCTCAATAAATGTTCGTTTAATTCATCTAGTATTCCGCGTTCTTCCAAATTGGGAACTTATCACGTACTGTACAGAATTTTCCGCAGACAGGACTCGAACCTGGGCTCGTCTGCTTCGGAATCTGTGCTCTAATCACTGAGCCACCCTGCCGCACACTATACACAGTTTGCAGTTATATACTAAATAATGTTTCTTAGTTAGCTTATCCTTTAGGTGAAGTCTATATGACATCCCTTAGACACAAAGTTCCAACCATTTCAGATCTGTCATTATAGAACAGACGTGGTATTGAATTTAACATTTCTATCACTATACGAACATTGATTGCGCAGGCGGTGAAAGAAATTACTTTAATCAACGTAATGATCTTGATATAGATACATAATCCATTATTTACATACATTTATCAGCACAAACTAAGCATTACATAAGGTAGCAAAAGAAATTCATCCAGTAGACCAGTTTCGTCCGTTTTCATATAATTAAAAATCCTAGAGCTCCAATATGAACTAACTTACAGAATACACTAGCATAAAACATAAATATTTTGTCTTCTACTTTCCCAATTTCGAATTATTTCGCATGCATATAGGGTTGATTTGAGAAGGATAAGAATAAAATAGAATTAAAACACTGAGTAAAATTATTAGTCTGCTTTATTTAAAAAAAAATTATGATCATTGATTTGATCCAAGAAAGATGGCTGAGGAGTTATATACTGTTTTTGTTGAGATCTAATATATATGCAATTATGTATTAGATGCTGCGCACCCGCAACGAATCAGTTCAATTAGGACCAGAAAGATGATATTATATGTAGATTCGTTTCGTGCTCACCGGAAACTCATAAGTGGGAGGCGTAATTACGCCTTATACTCACTATATATCTGGTCAAGGGGTGTCGGACAATTGGACGGCACGACTAAATAGTTTCCCGATTAGGGAAAAACGTGGTCTCATGGAATAAATAAATATGATATTATTTACTATGCTCAAGTGATATTAACATAATATATGCGTTTATAAAACATTTGCGCCAAATTTATCCATGTCACCATTAACGTTGACAGAAATTGCACAGCAAGATGAGCGCTCAACACTGTAATCTGCAAACCTAGTGCTGTTACCAAGTGAATCAATAAAAGACATGGACAATACGTTACAAAAAAGGCACCATACTGGGGAAACACGTACACGCAATAGTAAAAGCGAAAGCCTGGTTGAAACTCAATCTATCAGTTAACGAATAACCAGATCTCAAGCATCACTTTGTTATGCAATAACAGAATCCTCTCTTCAAGAACAAAGAAACAAATATAGAAGCATACCCACACGCATTCACAACTGAACATGCAATTAGCCACCGCAGGAAATAGAAGTAAACCACAAAATCAGACTAGTTCTTATAATTAGATACTGTTTGTTGCGGATAGCTAATATATATGCAAATATTTATTAGGTGTTGCAAACCTAGTAACAAATTAGTTCAGTTGTGACAAGAAGAATAAACCAAAGACAGCAAGAACGGAAAGTATAATCTCATGCACATTCGTTTCGTGCTTACTGCTGACTCATCAGTAGGAGTTTTTTTTTTTTTTTTTTTTTTTTTTTTTTTTTTTTTATTTTTTTTTTTTTTTTTTTTTTTTTTTTTTTTTTGTTTTGTTTTTTTTTTTTTTTTTTTTTTATGCTGTCTTTGGTTTATCCTTCTGGTCAAAACTGAATTCGTTCACTAGACTTGTTTCGTCCTTATTGGAAACTCATCACGTACTGGGCAGAATTTTCCGCGGATAGGGCCCGAATCTGGGCACATCTGCATTGAAATCTGTTGATCTAACCACTGAGCCACACAGCTCCGCTGTTTAAAAAAATTTTGTCTTATTTGTACAGGATACTAATTTCGGTTTATCAGACATTTTATTCTTATATTTACAGAACATTATTTTCAGTTTGCCAGTCTTGTCTGTAGAACGACTAATGTTTAGAGACAACATGATTCAGATTACTACATTCAGTATATTGATATTTGCAATATTGGATTAAAAGTACAGCTCATTTTCGTACATTAGGTCATTTTTCTAGAACGCTGTTTTTCGCTTGCCTAAGTTATTGTTAACATTGTTCACAATTGGTTATCATCGTAAAATGTTATCTACACTTAAGAGGCTATTTTGTAGAGGCCCTTTGGTCACTACCATAAGAGAGCCTCTGAGATGCCCGGTCCGGGTAATGCATATATGCGGTATGGTCATCTAATTTAGAACAACTAAATCCCTCAGAATTATTATTTACACTATATATCTCAAGTTCAACTGCTGTTCTGCTCTGTATCCTGAATACTTAAACCAGCCATAATATTAGAATATGATTCCTGTAAATATATATATATATATATATATATATATATATATATATATTATAACAATAAGTGTGCTCACCCAAATACGCTGATATCCACAATAAATGATGGCTTGTGTTATCATGAGAATTAGCGTTCTTAATGTGTTGGTGGTGCTGGCTGGCTTAACTTGCAGCGATACAAACTGGCTCCCCGACCAATGTTGGGAAATAAGCAATGTTAGTTTTGTGTACTAGATTGACGGGCGACATATATGCGTATATAATAGGACTGAAAAAAACAATAAACATACTTCAAAAATAACAAATTTTCCGCAAAATACGACACACCTATAAATTTCGGGCACATTAACAATGAAAGCGATGACAGATCACATAGCGTTAAGCAAAATAAGTAGTCTAAATTGCGCTAAACAAAAACATGCATACCTAAGAGGGGATTGGTAACAGCGAATGCACAATTGGGATTGGACGAGGGAAAATATTAACGAATTAAGATTAAAGGCTGTAGATACTGGTGGAAATAAGATTTATTAATAAATGCTATTCCATGGATTACGGTTATTTTTTACTCAGAATGGACTGTAAAAGACAGTAATTACCTATTTATATTGGAGAAGCTCTTAAATGAATGTACGTATGGCGACGACGCACTTACAGATAGACAAAAACGAATAGTAAAAACAGCGCTTTATCCTTTGGAGATATTTAAAAGGCTAATAGAAACCATTAAATACTAAAGCCTAGCTGTGCAGAAGTCATCAGGCAAGAAATGTGAGGATAAAAACCATCGGGAGAAGCAATTCTACTTAGCTGCATTCTGAAGAATAAAAAGGCTGCTAAATAAATTACCGCAATCGTAAAGTTTACTACATAATATATCCTAACCGAGCCCAGATAACCCAGATGATTTTATACGAATAAAATATCCACAATCAGATGAACAATCAAACACATACAAACATATTCAATAGAGCACGAAAAAATTTTAAAATTATGTTAAAACACTGAAAACATGCATATAGCTTTTTTATTGAATTAAACACACCATAATTAACTAACAAAGCCGACAAATTTCAAATAGACTGAATAAGGGTAAAGCAAGAATTCAATGGTAGATAAGGAATTAGAACTGTAGGTGGTCCAGAAATGGAGCTGATGAAAAACCGAAGAATTGAAAGTGAACTAGAGATAGAGAACATGTCTGGGATGCGTAAGATCTACCCATTAAATTGTCTCGCACAAGAGAAAGGGGGCAAATCAACAAAAAGAAAATTATGCGTTAGACTATTGCAACATTTACACAGCACAAATATTTTGAATGATTGACCAAGGCCATAGATTGACAACTGTGACATAACTTCAATTTGTCAGAACAATTATGGTGAGTGAGCACCAGTTCTACAAAAGATTGCTTCACTGTTTTAAGTTTCCAGCAAATAGTCAAAAATATACAAAAACCCATAGAAGTCTAAAACATAAAGGAGAAATAACGTTATCTCGGGTAAAATTATAATCAATCACACGAAATCGCAGAGTTTGCGCTAAAAGGAAAGTTTTCGTAGTTCGTGAGAAAATGAATCAACTGACCACACACACCCACACACACATATATATATAACGTTTGTATCATGACTATGCTCACAAATTTTGCAATACCATAGTTCTACAAGAGATTGCTTCACTGTTTTAAGTTTCCAGCAAATAGTCAAAAATATACAAAAACCCATAGAAGTCTAAAACATAAAGGAGAAATAACGTTATCTCGGGTAAAATTATAATCAATCACACGAAATCGCAGAGTTTGCGCTAAAAGGAAAGTTTTCGTAGTTCGTGAGAAAATGAATCAACTGACCACACACACACACACACACACATATATATAACGTTTGTATCATGACTATGCTCACAAATTTTGCAATTTCCTTTGATATATATTCGTTAATCTAAATTCAATTGGAATAATAATCCAGTACCTCGATGATTTCTCATTAAATATTCCAAACCAATTTGATTCTTTTTCTTTTACTGCCAAAGATATTTTTGCGTATTTTCTACCCCTCTGTCCACAAACCGAATTCTCTTTGGCATTCTGCAATAAACGGAAGATATTACTGTGTATATATATATATATATATATATATATATATATATAAGGATATATATAGGCAGGTAAATATATTTATACTCGGAATCACGAAGATATTTTAAAACAAATCGAAAAACAACAATCAATAAACTGTGCTAAATTAAACCTGAGACCAGAAACAAGCTTATAGATTAAATGCATAATGGTTAACAGTACTTCTATTGGAAAATAAGATAAAACAGGAAATATTTCAGTCCATCTTACATCCAGAATGCATTGTAGAATAAGGCATAATATTGGATTAAATCAAGTATATAGATAAATCACTGGAAAACTATATCAAATACGCTAAATCTCGATTTTCAGAAGTCAACTTAGAGATTTTGGCATAATCAGGATCGAACTAACATCTGCCTTTTATAGCCCTACTTCTAACCATTGTAGATTTGATTTGGTTAAAATCCAATAAGCAAGATGACAAAAGTGACATTTTTGTCGGGAAATCACCGGGAGTATCCAGAAAGCCGACAGCGAATTTATGAACCCTTGAATACATGAACTTGAGTACATGCAAAAATTATTCTAATAGTAAATCATGAACAGAAGTGCCATGCTCATTTTGGTATGCATTTTAGTAATATAACTGATACGCAGGATCGCAAAGACAAGCCATAAAATACTGTAGTCGAACGACCTTGTTATAAAAGCCTGTCGCCAATTATTCACGAAAGACCACAATGTATTATTTGGTCGGACAGACAGCGCACAGCTAGACAGGTGGTTTCAATACTCTATACATATTTGCCAAAGCTAGTGAAAATTTAACTGAAGCGAAGGAAAGACACCAAATTCAATAAAACAGAAGACGTCTTCTCAAAAGTATCAACTAGTTAAATTAGAACTCTGTCGCGTTCAAACAAACAAACACATCTTTATTGACGGAAAGAAAACGCTTTGGCCAATTCAAGATGAGCACTGCCATATTCATTTCACTATTAGTATATAAAATTTTAAGAGCAAAGTTAGCCTCGCATACAGACGCGTCTTCACAATTTTATGTCATCATAAGTCATTTCAAAGAGAAACAAGATATGCGCGGAGAAAACGAATAATTAATAAACATCACTCATTCGGGTGCTCGAATTATATATAATCGTTGCATATCTATAATATATTCTCTATTGTATGGTAGTAGACATGATCAGTTCCTTTAATTTTTTTCCGAACTTTCTATTTTCTGCCAGCTTACTCTTGGTAGATGTGTGGGTGGTTTCCGCCATCACCAACGATGCAAAGCGTCAAATAAATGCTTGGTATGATGAGAAAGAAGAAAGAGCAACAAAAGAAGAGTGAACAATACATCGATAAAACCGCGTTTGATTTGTGGAGTGAGATAAACTTTGAACCTTAGCGAATATGCAGGTCGTCATAAATCTGTACACGTTTATACAGGAAAACTGCATAAGCCGGAGAGTCCACGAAAAAACGTCATACACTAAGCAGTCATAAAAATGAAAAATGAATAAAAATAACAACGTAGTTATAACAGGCCAATTACTATTTTCAATGGCAAGCAGAAAAGAGAACAAAGATGTTGGTTTAATTATAGAAAACCCAACAGCACAAACCAATAATTTTTAAAAAATGCGTCACAGTAGACAAAGTTTAACTGGGTGCTAGGAGTTGCTGAAACTCACTATGTTTAATAGGTTATTAAGTATATATAATCATAAAATCCTTAAACAGTCTATATTAATTTTATAGTTCAAGAAGAAGATTTTGTACGAAGTACAGTTGTAATTTGTCTCCAAATAGAAGACAAATTGGCAAAGTGCTGTAGAAGAGGACGTGGTGCAGACAGTTAGTCTATCTTCACACACAACAAAGGAAATAGAGAGCTTTCATTAGGTGTTGATGAATTGCAGACCAAAAGGTTAGGTCGCGGCACCTGCAAAGGGTATGTGAATGTCCACTTTAGTATTGCTCGCTCCTTGATGGCACAGCCAGAGTCTGTTCAGTTTCATGTAGTCCCGATCAGAAAGAAACAGAGGATTGCCGCGTCTATCAAAATAAGAACAAAAGACGGATTATACGTTAAAAAAATGTAAATGCGACAAAAGCCTGCTGTTATAATTTAGCAAGATGAAAATGTATAATGTAGCATTGCCTGATCTGTGTTTCGTCTAAAACAGATTGAATTCCAAAGATATTTCGGCGATTCTTCGCCGTCAACTTCTTCAATTCACCCATCATCACAAGCTTTCAAAAACAAACTAATGAAGCAAGTTTGTTTCTTGAAACTTGTGATGACGGTTAAAGTGAAGAAGACAGTCATCAATGGCCACCGAAATATCTTCAAGAAGCAAAATAAGTGGAATTCAGACTGTGTTAGACAAAACAGCGATCAGGTAAATTTGATGAATTTAGTTTCGCAATTATTCATTCTTGTATAGCGCAGAATGTTTTAAACTTAAAAGCTAAAAGCTTTCGGGTATCATGATATCTGATTTAAAAACCCGTACACTTGTAAACAGACAATACTCGATTTTACACTATTAGATGTAAACTCTGGAGAAAGGTTTTTGATTTTAAACCGAAATGCAGAACGTGAGTTACAATTTCAAACACAGACGTGAATATAGTCATGAATCATACTTAATGTGTTTTCATTTGTTGAAACTACCGTGTTAACAATTTCATTCATTAAAAGCCAAAAATATGCTTCAAAATTAAGGGTTATGTATATTTCTAAGGAGATTCAAAGAAACAGGCCTATATAAGATTATCTATTTATTAATAATACTTGATTTGATTAACTCATCAGCCGAGGTATACATAGAAACAGACGCGGATCAAGCTTTTACATAGACATCCAGTATCGCTTCAGTTTGAGAGCCAAAAAGCGGCATCAGGCATTTAACTGTGCACATAATAACTAAATAACGCTTAGGTATTGAAGAAAGGTAACCAGCTGCCTTATTCCTTTTTTTGACAACTAGTACATACTTGCACAAAAAATGACGACGATGATTGATAGAATCACCTGGAATTTAACAATTTTTAATCTGAAAAATAATTTTAGCCAAATTTTATCGGCAAGATTTATGATAACGCTGCTATTACGATCCACCTATCCTTGCCGATCGTTAGGACGGAAATTGTTATGGCTACGGTACATTACTCGAAATCAAAATCCTATGTTAGAAGCGAACCAAAACTGCTTAGAATTGCTTAAAATCTAGAACATTTTGGAGTTTAAGCCAGGATGTGAAAAAATATTCTACCAAAGAGAATCATGTTCTTCTGGCGTTAAATTTTAACTGACCTCAAAGACGGATCCACCTCATCAAAAGCATCGCGATATGGTGCTGGATATTCAGTTACTCGTCTTGCCTGATCAGTTAACAAGGACACGCGGCAACTACTTATGCGAAGCAGCATACCATATCCAGCATGAAATCGGCGAATGTGCGCTTGTAGGCCAAAAACTATACTCTCACCAGTCTGATTACTTGAAGTCGATGACGAAATACCTCCGGTACCAATTGACAATGATGAACTCACGCTCTCGTTGCCATGGCCAAAAGCAAAAGCAGTGGTACCGTGAGCATTCTCAAAGGCCCGACACCCATAGCACATAAAGCAAGTTAAATGACCACATACAAGACAAAGGCTCGGATCGCTATCCACGTGTGGTTCAACAGGACATCTGCATTAAATAGTGTTTTCATAAATCAAAATAGTAACAGTCAGACAACAAATTTGCCATAGTTTATCCAATAAAATAATTTTTTTAGATATTCAAGGATTAATTGGATGTTAAGGTAAAGCATGAAAAGTTTATTTCCGCGATTTAGGTTCAAATGTTATCCAATGAAAAGTATCAAAAACAAATGCAAAAAATGCTTTAATAAAAATAAATTGTGAAGGTTCTTTAAATTTATTCAGCAACGATAAACGAAAAATGAAAGTAAGAATACCAGGTGCTGAAATAAATTTTTAGATGCAAAAGTAATATTTATGCGCTAACTGTGCACTCTTGAGTAAGACTTCCAACCCATTCTAAATTTACCCCTTCACTTCTAAAAAAGAATCGACAATTAATTTACAATGACGTAAGTAATAATTGCCCAATACAATTCAAAGAAATACTGTCTACTATTTGGGTCCAGTGCAGGTCTCTGTCATAGACCGGGCTCCCAAGCACCATTCTTAGAGAAATGAAGGATATCAGATCTTGATATTATGCGCACAATAGATTATAGATTGCCTTTAATGCTGAACAATAGGTCCAGTTGGGAATAAGGATTTAATTGATCTAAAGGTAGCATATCCATTCGAAAATTCAGTAAGAAATACATAGATCTGTGAATATGCACTTATAATGAATGACTTAAATCATGAAAAGCACGACACAAAAAATAGAAAAATATAAATCTAGTTGATAGCTAGGATTGTGAAAAGAACAATAACTGTCCAGTGCAGTAATCGATAGCAGACTTTATACATTTCTTTTAATTTTACCGCAAGTACTCTAACCTGTGCTTTGTTGCCATTGACAGCAAAGTAGTATAATGTTTTGGCAGATTGACAAGCCTTGGTGCACGTATGTTAGGCATAGGATAGAGCGAAACACGACACGCTGACGTCATTTTGATCGTCATTGCAACTGAATCGATCACACCACGTGATGACGAACTGAGTGTACGCAATCGGGCCATCTGCTTCTGCGAGGCCGGTGATTGAACGTTTGAACTTTGAGGTGGTGCTGGTGAGGTGGAAGGCAAATATCGATCAACGAGAAGACGATGAAGGCGACGACTCAGTGACCCACGGCCAACAAGACACCAGGATGTAATAAGGCGCGCCATCCACAGTCGTTCTGCAACGACTAAATAGCAAAATAATTAAATAGCGATTAAAAATCAACGCAGAAAGACTCACTAAAGACACAAATTTGTGACTTTTAAGCCTAGCAAAAAAAAAAGTTTTGCATTAAAAATAAATACATTTCTTAACGAAAAAACGAAAATATAACTTGGACGATGAATGTGGAATAATAGGGCGGTACAATCTCCTAGACGAATGTGCAAGCCTGCAGTAGTGAAGCTAACATAATATAAAGTCAACGACAATGCGACTTCAAAGCTAACTCACACTATATAATATATATACCGAGTGTGTAAAGGATACTAACACTATGGCTATTGTGTTAGTAACTGATACCTTTTTTGAAATCGATGAGTACCGGATACTAACACTATGGTTTCCGAGTCGGAACATGATACCAACCTGATGGATATAAATTTATGCTAAAGTTCACCCAAATTGAGAATTACAACAATTTCCGAACACCTGTTACTCCAGTTAAACCATACACTCTGGCCTTCATCGATATCAGTTATCACATTTCGCGGTAAGCTTGACATCATTCATTTCAATATATTACAGTTAAATACTGTTTGTTGCGAAGTACTAATATATATGCAAGTATGTATTAGGTGTTGCGAACCTAGTAACAAATTAGTTCAGTTGTGACCAGAAGGATAAACCAAAGGCAGCATGAACGGAATGTATAATCTCATGCACATTCGTTTCGTGCTTACTGGCGACTCATCAGTAGGAGCCGGTATTACGCCCTTTAACCACTATATATTTGGTAGAAGAATGTGGAATAATAGGACGGTACAATCTCCTAGACGAATGTGTAAACCTGTAATAGTGAAGCTAACATAATTAAAGTCAACGACAATGCGACTTCAATGCTAACTCACACTATATAATATATATACCGAGTCTGTAAAGGATACTAACACTATGGCTATTGTGTTAGTAACGATACCTTTTTCAAATCGATGAGTACCGGATACTAACACTGATGGTCGCCAGTAAGCACGAAACGAATGTGCATGAGATTATACTTTCCGTTCATGCTGCCTTTGGTTTATCCTTCTGGTCACAACTGAACTAATTTGTTACTAGGTTCGCAAAACCTAATACATACTTGCATATATATTAGTTCTTCGCAACAAACAGTATTTAACTGTAATATATTGAATTGAATGATGTCATGCTTACCGCGAAATGTGATAACTGATATCGATGAAGGCCAGAGTGTATGGTTTAACTGGAGTAACAGGTGTTCGGAAATTGTTGTAATTCTCAATTTGGGTGAACTTTAGCATAAATTTATATCCATCAGGTTGGTATCATGTACCGACTCGGAAACCATAGTGTTAGTATCCGGTACTCATCGATTTAAAAAAGGTATCAGTTACTAACACAATAGCCATAGTGTTAGTATCCTTTACAGACTCGGTATATATATTATATAGTGTGAGTTAGCATTGAAGTCGTATTGTCGTTGACTTCAGATTATGTTAGCTTCACTATTACAGGTTTACACATTCGTCTAGGAGATTGTACCGTCCTATTATTCCACATTCTTCTACCAGAATATATAGTGGTTAAAGGGCGTAATACCGGCTCCTACTGATGAGTCGCCAGTAAGCACGAAACGAATGTGCATGAGATTATACTTTCCGTTCATGCTGCCTTTGGTTTATCCTTCTGGTCACAACTGAACTAATTTGTTACTAGGTTCGCAAAACCTAATACATACTTGCATATATATTAGTTCTTCGCAACAAACAGTATTTAACTGTAATATATTGAATTGAATGATGTCATGCTTACCGCGAAATGTGATAACTGATATCGATGAAGGCCAGAGTGTATGGTTTAACTGGAGTAACAGGTGTTCGGAAATTGTTGTAATTCTCAATTTGGGTGAACTTTAGCATAAATTTATATCCATCAGGTTGGTATCATGTACCGACTCGGAAACCATAGTGTTAGTATCCGGTACTCATCGATTTCAAAAAAGGTATCAGTTACTAACACAATAGCCATAGTGTTAGTATCCTTTACAGACTCGGTATATATATTATATAGTGTGAGTTAGCATTGAAGTCGTATTGTCGTTGACTTCAGATTATGTTAGCTTCACTATTACAGGTTTACACATTCGTCTAGGAGATTGTACCGTCCTATTATTCCACATTCTTCTACCAAATATATAGTGGTTAAAGGGCGTAATACCGGCTCCTACTGATGAGTCGCCAGTAAGCACGAAACGAATGTGCATGAGATTATACTTTCCGTTCATGCTGCCTTTGGTTTATCCTTCTGGTCACAACTGAACTAATTTGTTACTAGGTTCGCAAAACCTAATACATACTTGCATATATATTAGTTCTTCGCAACAAACAGTATTTAACTGTAATATATTGAATTGAATGATGTCATGCTTACCGCGAAATGTGATAACTGATATCGATGAAGGCCAGAGTGTATGGTTTAACTGGAGTAACAGGTGTTCGGAAATTGTTGTAATTCTCAATTTGGGTGAACTTTAGCATAAATTTATATCCATCAGGTTGGTATCATGTACCGACTCGGAAACCATAGTGTTAGTATCCGGTACTCATCGATTTCAAAAAAGGTATCAGTTACTAACACAATGGCCATAGTGTTAGTATCCTTTACAGACTCGGTATATATATTATATAGTGTGAGTTAGCATTGAAGTCGTATTGTCGTTGACTTCAGATTATGTTAGCTTCACTATTACAGGTTTACACATTCGTCTAGGAGATTGTACCGTCCTATTATTCCACATTCTTCTACCAAATATATAGTGGTTAAAGGGCGTAATACCGGCTCCTACTGATGAGTCGCCAGTAAGCACGAAACGAATGTGCATGAGATTATACTTTCCGTTCATGCTGCCTTTGGTTTATCCTTCTGGTCACAACTGAACTAATTTGTTACTAGGTTCGCAAAACCTAATACATACTTGCATATATATTAGTTCTTCGCAACAAACAGTATTTAACTGTAATATATTGAATTGAATGATGTCATGCTTACCGCGAAATGTGATAACTGATATCGATGAAGGCCAGAGTGTATGGTTTAACTGGAGTAACAGGTGTTCGGAAATTGTTGTAATTCTCAATTTGGGTGAACTTTAGCATAAATTTATATCCATCAGGTTGGTATCATGTACCGACTCGGAAACCATAGTGTTAGTATCCGGTACTCATCGATTTCAAAAAGGTATCAGTTACTAACACAATGGCCATAGTGTTAGTATCCTTTACAGACTCGGTATATATATTATATAGTGTGAGTTAGCATTGAAGTCGTATTGTCGTTGACTTTAGATTATGTTAGCTTCACTATTACAGGTTTACACATTCGTCTAGGAGATTGTACCGTCCTATTATTCCACATTCTTCTACCGAATATATAGTGGTTAAAGGGCGTAATACCGGCTCCTACTGATGAGTCGCCAGTAAGCACGAAACGAATGTGCATGAGATTATACTTTCCGTTCATGCTGCCTTTGGTTTATCCTTCTGGTCACAACTGAACTAATTTGTTACTAGGTTCGCAAAACCTAATACATACTTGCATATATATTAGTTCTTCGCAACAAACAGTATTTAACTGTAATATATTGAATTGAATGATGTCATGCTTACCGCGAAATGTGATAACTGATATCGATGAAGGCCAGAGTGTATGGTTTAACTGGAGTAACAGGTGTTCGGAAATTGTTGTAATTCTCAATTTGGGTGAACTTTAGCATAAATTTATATCCATCAGGTTGGTATCATGTACCGACTCGGAAACCATAGTGTTAGTATCCGGTACTCATCGATTTCAAAAAAGGTATCAGTTACTAACACAATAGCCATAGTGTTAGTATCCTTTACAGACTCGGTATATATATTATATAGTGTGAGTTAGCATTGAAGTCGTATTGTCGTTGACTTTAGATTATGTTAGCTTCACTATTACAGGTTTACATTCGTCTAGGAGATTGTACCGTCCTATTATTCCACATTCTTCTACCGAATATATAGTGGTTAAAGGGCGTAATACCGGCTCCTACTGATGAGTCGCCAGTAAGCACGAAACGAATGTGCATGAGATTATACTTTCCGTTCATGCTGCCTTTGGTTTATCCTTCTGGTCACAACTGAACTAATTTGTTACTAGGTTCGCAAAACCTAATACATACTTGCATATATATTAGTTCTTCGCAACAAACAGTATTTAACTGTAATATATTGAATTGAATGATGTCATGCTTACCGCGAAATGTGATAACTGATATCGATGAAGGCCAGAGTGTATGGTTTAACTGG
Organism: Eudiplozoon nipponicum; assembly: GCA_029291075.1. Classification (NCBI taxonomy): domain Eukaryota; kingdom Metazoa; phylum Platyhelminthes; class Monogenea; order Mazocraeidea; family Diplozoidae; genus Eudiplozoon; species Eudiplozoon nipponicum. The sequence goes on along the minus strand of JAQBSW010003345.1, from coordinate 778 downwards.
AGTAACAGGTGTTCGGAAATTGTTGTAATTCTCAATTTGGGTGAACTTTAGCATAAATTTATATCCATCAGGTTGGTATCATGTACCGACTCGGAAACCATAGTGTTAGTATCCGGTACTCATCGATTTCAAAAAAGGTATCAGTTACTAACACAATAGCCATAGTGTTAGTATCCTTTACAGACTCGGTATATATATTATATAGTGTGAGTTAGCATTGAAGTCGTATTGTCGTTGACTTTAGATTATGTTAGCTTCACTATTACAGGTTTACACATTCGTCTAGGAGATTGTACCGTCCTATTATTCCACATTCTTCTACCAAATATATAGTGGTTAAAGGGCGTAATACCGGCTCCTACTGATGAGTCGCCAGTAAGCACGAAACGAATGTGCATGAGATTATACTTTCCGTTCATGCTGCCTTTGGTTTATCCTTCTGGTCACAACTGAACTAATTTGTTACTAGGTTCGCAAAACCTAATACATACTTGCATATATATTAGTTCTTCGCAACAAACAGTATTTAACTGTAATATATTGAATTGAATGATGTCATGCTTACCGCGAAATGTGATAACTGATATCGATGAAGGCCAGAGTGTATGGTTTAACTGGAGTAACAGGTGTTCGGAAATTGTTGTAATTCTCAATTTGGGTGAACTTTAGCATAAATTTATATCCATCAGGTTGGTATCATGTACCGACTCGGAAACCATAGTGTTAGTATCCGGTACTCATCGATTTCAAAAAAGGTATCAGTTACTAACACAATAGC